>JADLZN010004111.1:0-31470 GCA_018155175.1 Sinocyclocheilus anophthalmus
TCAGGAATACATTACATTTTAAAATATTAATATACAAAACTTTTATTTTAAAGTACAATAATAAGATCAAAGAAATGCAGCCTTTTTAATTTAATTTATCAATTAAGAACAAGAGCTTTTATCATCAGCAAAGCATCGCTGGCAGAAGTACTAATGTATTCTAATATAAACAGAATCTTTCAAAAGGTTTACTAAATGTAAAGAGATAAAATAAACTACTGTTCCACAGTAATTCCACTGTTGAATTTGTTTTAATTTGTTTTATTCTTGTTTACAAAATAGATTTATGGTTATTGGAAATGTGTTTTGTCCAAATCCATTTAGTCAAAAAAAACATTTGTTTTCACCCCAGGGCATCCAACTATTATCTTCAAAATGAGGATTGTCATTTTTCCCAAATTGACAACAACAGGCAAGCAGAAATGACTCAGGGTATGGCTTTATAATAGTTACTGACACTAAAACTGTAGGCAAATTTGGCTGTGATTTGATTTACCTTGGCTTAAATGTAATGATATTCATGAAATAATAAATAATAAAATACATATTTAAATCAATCAACTACATTACTGTCAAATTTTTTAATGGACCGATGCCTCTGCAGACTATGGTACACATCAACACATGACCTCCAATGAGCTGAGGGTAAAGAAACCCAACAGTCGCCTTGAGAAAAGCCATATGAAAACATACAGTGCTAATTATGTTTGCTCTTACAAAATCTTGCAACAGCTGTTCAATGACTTGATCTGTCTTCATAAGAAATTCAAGACCTTTGGCAATATCAAGAGACAGACTCTCCAGGGCTTTGCCCTTAAAAACTCTTTTATTTTCATATAACTGGCTACTCAACTCAATATATATTACAACAAACTCTGGATGTCAAAAGAGCGACTGCTCTCATAGTCTATGCACTGAATGATCAGGAATGAAAGCAAACACACTTTAGGGTACGCTGATTCATCCCACAACTATCCTGAATGCGGTTCTCTGATTTCACACAATCTTCCAGAGTAAACGGCAGTTGCATTTGTCATCTAGCCACATTTAACCAAATTATGTAGCCAACACATCTTTGGTATTTCAAATGATTTAAATAGTTTTTAAATGTGTTTTTTTCTCTCTCTCTCTACAGCTTCTTTCCGGATATTACTTCATTATAACTTTCTTTATCAAGCCACTAAAAATATTATCTGATGATCAGTAGTTCATGTATAATCAAAAATTTATATACAATACACTACCATTCAGTAGTTTGGGGTCGGTAAGATATTTTGTTATGTGATTTGTAAAGAAGAAGTCTTTTTTGCTCACCAATGCTGCATTTATTTAATTAAAAATATAGTAAAACAGTAATATTATCACTATCCATTGTTTTATATTTATTCCTGTGATGACAAAACTCAGTTTTCAGCAGCCTCCAGTCTTCATTCTACATTTGTTATTATAATAAATGTTGAAAACATATGTGCTGCTTCATATTTTCATGTAAACTGTTTGTTTCATTTTACAACACTTTTTAAAACAACATTATAAATGTCTTCACTATGTCCTTGCTGAGTAAAAGTATTAATTTCTTTGTGGGAAAAAATCTTACTGACCTCAGACTGATAGGGGTATATGAAGTGTATGAAACTTATGGTTGCATAATGAAGTAATGACTTTTCATCAATAAAGAATATTTAACTTATGTTATCCATGACCTTCATGTTCTCTTTGTCAAAGCCCACCAGTACAATAAATGTGTAGTAAAATGAAAACAATCCTTTATTTATTATCATGACAAAACCTTTGGTTTGTGAAACTTTTAAAACAGTCAGTTGTGTATGTTTCAAAGTCACAGATGTTTGGCTTGTATCTCTTGGCATTAGGTTTAGATTCAGCAGGAACAGACAGGGGCAGATGCAGTTTCAAGGCTGTTTGTGGATATTGTTTATACGTAGAGAGGAAGCGTTCAGTGCTGAATGAGGACTGAGCACAACAAACTATTAACATTCTGGTAGGGCCACAGCATTAGTCATCAGTGCTTATATTCAATAACCTGGCCAAAACATTTCCATTCTTCACAAATTAAGCACACAGAATTGTGCTGCATATGCAAAATTAAAGATGGCCGACTTTTTGCAAGCACAAACGCAGAGTACCAACTAGATTTTCTTTCTCTCTATGGAGCATTTTGTACTTTCATGCTTCCATGCAAACCCATAAACACTTGCTCACAAAGTCTTATTCACACAACTAACTGAAAAAAAACAAAAAGAGTCATAATGCTCACAGGATGTTCGTACAATCAAGCAGTTTACATGCTTATCACACTAAGCCATGTGGCATTTTAGCCTTCCTAATACATGTGACCGAATGAATTGAGCGTATTGTGTCTGAAGAGAATCCAATTATGCAAGACATGACATACCTCATTCCCAAACATGTGCTTAGAGCGACCCACGAGTCGGCGTGACCTCTGACCCTCCCGTGATAGAAGCAATGATCCTGGAAAAGGAAGGAGTGAAAGAGATTACTGGAGGCAATGCAGAGAAAATTAGATAAGAGGGAGCAGTTTGCTCAAGAGACAGGCTGCGGAGTTAATGTTGTTCATAAAATGGGCAAAACCGAGTTAATGGAACATCTATCTAATTAGTAGTAAAAAGACTACATCTGTAAATCACAATTACATTTGTTACATTTTTGGCTTTCAGGTTTATTGGACTTAATTAGTCTGCCTCTTTTTGATTACAGCACCAAAAAACTTCCCTCAGGAGTTTACCGCTAACATTTGGAAAAGAATCGCTCCATTTAACTCTACTGAAACAGATCCAAACTACATACAAGTGATATTCTTTCAGCTATTAAAAAAGGCTTATATGAACGGTCAGACCATGAAATTAGTTCATTTATTTGAACAGACAGGAAGCAAAAGAGGGATGGTCAAGCACCACAGACACAAATCAACAGTCTCTGAAGACAACACTTGACAATCCCTGCTTCCAAATATACCTACTTCCCTACTATATAGTAGGTGAGAAATAAGAAGTATGTGCAAATTCATCAAACAGTACACTCTTAAAAATAAAGGTGCTTCACAATGCCATAGAAGAACCTTTTAGTCTAAATGGTTCCATAAGATAGAACCTTTACATCTGAAGACCTTTCTGTGTCACAACCAGGTTCTTTGTGCGAAAGAGGTTCTTCAGATTATAAAACTGGTAAGAAAGAGATGGTTCTTTAAGAACCTTTGACTGAATGGTTATTTGTGGAACCAAAATTGGTTCTTCTATGGCATCGCTTGAAGAACCTTTTGAAGCACCATTATTGTTAAGAGTGTAGGCGAAAAAAAGTGTGCATCTGATGTCCAGTGAGGCCACAGGAGAGGACTTGTGAATGGTTTCATCCAGTTTTCATTCATATTACACACATTCATACTATATAGAATGTACTGTTTTAATGTTACAAAGTTTGTTCCTCATGAAAAGAGGATGCAGTTTGGTCACACTTGATTGTAAAGGGTCATATGATGTGATTTCAAGTTTCCTTTCTCTTTGGAGTGTTACAAACTGATCGTGCATAGATAAGATCCCTGAAGTTGCAAAGACAAAAGTCTCAAAACCAAAAAGATATTCTTTCTGCCACGCCCCCCTAAAACGGCTCGTTCTAACACACCCCCACATATCTACCTCACTATGTGAAATATTAGCATAATGCTGCCCAAATGTGCACGCAAAGAAGAAGGCGTGGTTTCAGTAACCGCATTAGTGTTGAAGCAGCATGTCAGGGAGACGTTGTGTGTTTCTAGGCGAAAGCAAAAGCACTTTATTGGCCTTCAGAAAGTAGATGCATTTAGGAATCTTAAGATTACTTACAATAGAACAGCAATGCATTTTATGGACGACAGTTTCGTGAAACTAGGAGAGGAGGTAATTCTGACTTTGATATGACAATCTGGCGCTTCTGAATCAGTAACTGTAAGTATGTTTTGTTATTAGTTTAAGTATTTGCTATTGACTGTTCATATGCGGAGGGTTGTGTGTTTGCGCGCGGTGTTGTTAGGAGAGAGAGAGAGAGAGAGAGATTACAGTGGAGTAAATAACAGATTCAGCTGTCTGAACCCACCCCCACTCCCGCCCCCCCGTAGCTTGTGAACTGCAAACACATACCAGCTCCATCACTGTCTGTCACGCGACTTTTCCCCTTTCGGGCTCTGTCTTTACAATTATTTTGAAAGATGAATGCTCGCGATTATGGTAAGGGGCGTTAAATTTCCGACGAGTGCTTGCGGTGTTCGGACCATCACAATGCACTGGGTCAGCTGGCCAAACAGAGCAGACTGCGCTTGTCGGAAGGCGGGAACTTGTAGAAACCTAAGGTTTGAGAGAGGCGGGGCCTAGTAGGGACCTAACCTAATGTCCAGTATTTGAAAAATAATGTGTTTTTTGAACATAAAGCATGTCAACATATTCTGTTACAAATACACAAAATAATGATCTTTAAAAAAGCATGCAAAGACCCCTTAAGGTCCATTACTTTGAAACAGTTTTGAAGTCTCTTCTGCTCACCAAGGCTGCATTTTATTTATTTAAATTAAAAATCATATTATATAGATATATATATATATATCAGAGAATATATATATCATATATATACATACAGGATATATTCAGGCTACAGTGGGTAAAACGGAAAGTAGTAGACTTACATTTTTCACTCTTTGTTATTACAGCCATTTGTAAAAATCATTTTCAAGTTCATTTTTTTCATCTTAATGTACTCACAGACCCATATTGAAGAAAAAACACAGAATGGTGAATTTTGCAATCTTAAAGAAAACTAAAATCACATGGTTCTAGGATTCAGGACCCTTTGGGTGACACTCATATATTTAACTAAGGTGCTGTCCATTTCTTCTGATCATACCTGAGATGGTTCTACACCTTCATTTGAATCCAACTGTGTTTGATTATACTGATTGGACTATATAAAAAAAGCCACACACCTGTCTATATAAGAACTTACAGCTCACAGTGCATGTCAGAGAAAATGAGAATCATGAGGTCAAAGGAACTGCCTGAAGAGCTCAGAGACAGAATTGTGGCAAGGCACAGATATGGCCAAGGTTACAAAAAAAATTCTGTTGCACTTAAGGTTCCTAGGAGCACAGTGGCCTCCATAATTCTTAAATGGAAGACGTTTGGGATGACTAGAACTTTTCCTAGAGCTGGCCGTCCGGCCAAACTTAGGTATCGGGGGAGAAGAGCCTTGGTGAGAGAGGGAAAGAAGAACCCAAAGATCACTGTTGCTGAGCTCCAGAGATGCAGTCGGGAGATGGGAGAAAGTTGTAGAAATTCAACCATCACTGCAGCCCTCCACCAGTCGGGGCTTTATGGCAGAGTGGTCCGACGGAAGCCTCTCATCAGTGCAAGACACATGAAAGCCCGCAGGGAGTTTGCTAAAAAAACACCTGAAGAACTCCAAGATGGTGAGAAATAAGATTCTCTGGTCTGATGAGGCCAAGATAGAACTTTTTGGCTTTAATTCTAAGTGGTATGTGTGGAGAAAAACAGGCACTGCTCATCACCTGTCAAATACAGTCCCAACAGTGAAGCATGGTGGTGCAGCATCATGCTGGGGGTGTTTTTCTGGTTGCAATCGAGCGAAAGATGAATGCGGCCAAGTACAGGGATAGTGCTCAGGATGAAAACCTTATCCAGAAGTGCTCAGACCTCAGACTGGGCGAAGGTTTACTTCAACAAGACAAGACCAAAGACCCATGAGGCAACAATTAAAGGAATAGTTCCCTCAAAAATGTTCAATCATTTACTCACCCTCACATCTTTCAAAACTTTCATTCTTCTGTGGAACATAAAGATGATATTTAGAGCAGATTGTCCAATCAGCTCTTTGCAATGAAAGTGAATGGTGACCACAGCTGTCAAGAAAGACTATTATCAAAAAAATCCAATCAGTTCCTCACACAAGTTATTGCATGGCTTGAGAAGACTTTGAGCGCACAAGTCATTTGGATGATTTTTATGATTCTTTTATGGTGCTTTTTTGGAGTTTGGTCACCATCTACTTTAATTATGTGGAATAGAACAGCGCAAACATTCATCAAACTGTCTCCTTTTGCATTTCAAGGAAGAAAGTAAGAAATACATATTTGGAATGACAAACGAATGAGTAAATGATTTTTAGCTTTTCGGTGAACGATCTCTAAATCAGCAGATACAAAAAAAAAAAAAAAAAAAAAAAGTGTTGAAATATTTATAAGTATGAATATATAAAGCTTCACACCATTGTTGTACTTCCAGAAACAGCTCGTGGACCATCTACTTCTGCATTATCAGGGTCCAAAGATTAACACTGGGTAAGTGCCAAATGAGAGTAAAATTGCTTTGGCGATGGACTACTGGCCACTGGCTGGCAAACTTATTAGAGCTGCAACAGAAGGCTGGACTTAAGTCGAATGATATGATGATAGTCTGACCCACTGATGTACATGTGTGACCATGCAAATCAAATACCGAAAAACGTCTGCTGAAGAAAACATCTGCTGAAAGCTTCTTCTAATGACTTTTACACTTTTGCCCTTCCTGTCCCTCTCATATAAGGAGGCGCACCATCGGGGAAAAAATGTCGCATCAGACGATGTCAAAATGTTGTTTTCACATAAACTCCCTTGGTGCAACATATGTGAATGTCACGCGGCATGAAGCACCATAATGAAAGATGTGGAACAAAATCATGAGATAAGTGAGGTTAACTGAAAGATGAATACTGGCCCATATGCTGAAAGGAGTCGCAAAAAAAACGGTGCATTTGCGCTCAAAGCAAGAGGAACAAAATAGGCAAAAAATAATAGTTGTTGCTGTAAATATTTTATAATAATAATTAATAATAATGACAATGTTGTGTAAATGTATTGTATGTATTTTTGTATTATTTTATTCCAGTTTTTGTGTTAATTATCAATTTTATAACATCAAAGCTTTATATAAAACGATTTTTTGATAATTTAATTTTATAATTATAATTATTATAAATATACTTTGATGTCCAACAAGAATATTTATGGTCTTTTTTTATATACAGTATATTCAGTTATTGGATCTTTCAACCATGTTGTCTCAGGCTTGTAAGATTATTTATAAAGAAAAAACAGCAATGCTAGCATTTGTTTTACATGTGTTCAAATATAAATACAAATACAAATGCTTACAGAGACAGGTGTGTAAAACATGGTAAATTATGTTCATCACATAATGAAGGAACATTTGACTTTTGCCAGCGGCGGCCCAAAAAAAAAAAAAAACTACACCCAGTAGCAAAAGTCTCCAGATTTGCAACACTGTAATTAACAGCGAAAGATGGCAAATAATCCAATCAAAGTCTCCCATTGGTTTCCAATAAGCCACTCAGACCTCTTTGTGTAAATTGCATGGGAGTGAATGAGTGTCTGGATCATGTCAGACAATCAATCATGTTACCTCTAGCAAAGCCAGATAAGAGAGTTACACAAAAAAGAATCTATCTGACACCAGACACAACAAAAGCTGATACAACTTTATCAAATCTAACATTTGATGTCACAAACACTAATATTTTATCATAAATACATACTTCATGCAAGAGATATTATCATTGCTCACCTTCAACCTGTCTAACTGTGTCTTGATTTTAAAATATCAACTTGAAGCACCAATACAACAGAGCTTTGCTGTTTTCTGAAACACAACATGGCTTTAAGACTAAATGATGCAACGGCAAGCAAAGCATCACTTCTGAAGCAGTAGTTAAGGATGGCAAATCTCAATTGCCCAAAGTCTCCAAGGAAAACAAAATGTTATCTTAGTGTATTTAAGACTGGGCCAACAACCACAGTCACTCCACCTGCCCACCTCATGACACTAACAAAGCAGCTGATCTCAAATAGATGCCTAAATACATTACGAACACACAACAGGGCTGTGCAACGACTTTAATTAAACTAAATGTTGCAATAATTCACTTGAACCAGTAAAATCTTTCTCTTTGTACCGATCTGTGTCAAATCGATTCCAAAGCTACATGATTAAGTATAAATTCTCCATTGAGAACCCTGTTCAGCAAAAGATGCATTACTATAGCACATGTAATTGTGACGCAACCTCCAGTAAACAGTGACCATGCTTGCAGACACAAAAGTATTCTTGGGGAAAAAAAGAAAGAAAGAAAAGGAAAAGGCATAATTTAACACTGAGAATTGATTATTACATCTATTGATTGACTTCCCATAGGAGATTGATGAATTCATCAAGGCCACATTGATCCTCTGACCTTACAGATGCAGGAAACCACAGGAGGACAAAACGAGCACCTCGTAAGTCACTGTGCATAAAATGAGTTCAGTTAATATTAGCCACAACCCCTTGCATAACTAAAGATATGTTTGTAACAGTGCACACTCGACTATAAAGTGCAGAACCAAAATATATATTTTTTAAAGTTACCTTGAAAATCTTTGCTGCTTGTCACTAAATTGCAAGGGGGAAAGCATAACAATAATAGTTCTTGCTGTTGTTGTTAAATGCATTAGATTTTTTTATTTTCATTAGTGTTTTTGTTGTTAATCATATTATTAGTAGTAGTAGTAGTATAAAAAAAATACACAATATAAAAAAAATTTTAATTATTGAAAATACACTTGATATGCTGATTAGAAATAATTTATTAATTTAATTTCTAATTCACAAATGATGGCAATGTATTTATCTAGATAACACTTACATGCTAAATCAAAAAGTCCACAACAAGGTTGCCTACGTATTTAAAACGAAACAATAAATAAATTTAATACAATTTAATTTGTCTAGTATTTTCTTACTAGGAGTTTGACACAAACTTACAAAACAAAAATGTTTTTGTCTTTCTCCATTCAAGCAAATTGGATTTCTATTTGAATGACAAGAAAATAGCTGCCTTGTGCATTAGCAAGATGGCTGCCGAGTCACTTGGTACCAAATTAACCCATCCAATCCAACAGCCTAAGAATTGCAAAACAGTATTTACATGCACAAATAATCTGAAGTTTTGTCGGCGGCTGTTGTGGACACATGCAGAAGTGACGTCGGGTCATATTGAGACTTCAGCTTGAATGTTTTATGTGCTTCTTGGGGCCAAAGTGACTGTCAGTCCATGTTAAATTTGCGCTGAGGCAGCGATGTATCTTGAGGATATTTTTCTTTGCAGTGTGTGAGAATGTAAACGGACAGTAGGACGACCTTGTTTAAACAATCCTCCCGCAGGCTGTTATACGTCTAGCTCTTTGGCGGCGCGAGCGTACGTGTGCGACTGAGTAAAGAATATGAAAGAGAATACATATTAAATGCATTAATGAGTCCGTGTGTGTGCACGACCATGTGTCTCTCTGCAGGCCATCTTGGCTATCCAGGGCTGCGAAAATGACCTCATTAAATATCATTGCATTAAGCCAATTTTATGAATTTAACATAGTCCCTGGACCATTGTTTGCCTGCAAATTAGATTAAAGCAACATTCTCTTTTCTGTTTGGGGTCTTTCAATTATTTTTGGAGGGCACTGCAGGCAGGGAACCTAATGAGCTGAGACAGCTTTCCTCCTTTCAACTGTGTCTACAAAAGGTCTGAGCCAATTAACAAATAGCTCCTCCCCATCAAGACAACACGACTTCCAGGAACAGCGGCTGTTAGCATAGCAGATCTCTCTGGCTAGATTTCCACCGGAGGACATTTGGATGGTCTCACACAAACACTATCAAAGGAGATCAACGCAGGTTTTTTTAGTAACAGCTGTGGTGTTGTGGAAGCTACTTTGAAACTTCCCAGGTTATAAGCTACTTCCAACTTCAAGTAGTTAAACAACTGTTAAAGCGAAAGTTCACTCAACAATTCTGTCATCATTTACTCACTCTTGGCCATTCAAAATCTTATGACTGATTCATCTGTGTAACACCTAGGTATTTGAAGAGCTTGAGGTCCACAACCCAAATGGACTCAATTTACTTGTAGGACATGTATATATATATATGTGTGTGTGTGTGTGTGTGTGTGTGTTTATATCTTCAAATATGAAATCCAATTTACCCCCCCCCACTAATCTTGAGATATTACAGTGCACACCACACAAAAGTGATTTGATCCTTCAATGAACAGCTACCCCAAAAAAAGTATTTGAACATTCTAAACAAACTGATTCACTCAAATGAATCAGATTTCCAAATACTACATATGAGAGAGAGTAAAGTTTAGTAAAGCACGTTTAATTATCTTGGCTCACTCAGTAGAGCTGTGCCAACGATAGACTGTGCCAACGTATAAAGTATTCATAGTTAGTTACTGCTAACAGCTGATTTTGAGAGAGTACATGCCTTTAAACCAGGCTAGCTTGTAGTGTACATGTTTGTATTTCCACAGTCCTTAAACAGTGCATGCGTGTATAACGTGTGTCAATGAATGCATGCATGAAACTACTTGTGTGTGCACATGCATGTATGTGTGACCCCAGGGACTAGGACAGGAATGTCATTTTAATGAATGCAAGACTTGGGTAAGGCTGAGTAAGGCGCGCACTGAGGCCCTTGAGGCTTCAGGGTGACACAGAGAAATAGTCAGGACGACAGTAAATGCAAAACAGCCAAACTCAAGGGGCTAATACAGAGAAGCAGGCCTGTTACCATATTTTTACAACATTTTTTTATCATCTCCCCGCAGACTTTCCTGTGGCCCTGCCTAGTAAGCACACATATGTTGCCTGAATGTTATTCTGATGTGCCAACAGGTCAAGTTTGAATGAGCAGACATTCTAAATATATCTAAATATTACATGTCAGTCTCATTTACTGATGTTTTTTTGATGCTTAAGTGGTGTGAATACATAGCTAATAAATTTAATCCCTAATAAAGAGGATCTGAATGTAGTAAGGAACAGCTACTGATAAATCTAATAATTCATTTTTAAACTGCTCACATAACACTCTTCATTCTGATGCTTGTGTGTATCTGTGTTGGATACAGGTCTCAAGGGTTGTTGCATAACCTAAAAAGGTGCTAACTGAAACAAAGCCAAGCATCTTGTGTCATTGAAGGCTCTACTGGACTTCATAAAAAAAGTAAAAATAACAGAACAATAGCCCACAAGCAAGCTGTAGGTCGGTCAGTACAAACCCAAAGTCCATCCAAATGGCCCACGCTAAGCATAAATCACAGCAGGAGGGATTCATCCAAGAGGAGGATCCACCTAGAGAACCCAGCACAAAATCCCCACATCTCCACGTGAGTCAGGCGCTGGGCTGGCCAGATCTGTGATGAAGAGTTATGAGTGTGGACACGGGCCCAGTGACTGTCCGCCAAACTCCATCTTCACCGACTCACAGAGACAGGCAACGCTCCGCCCAGGCGCGCAACGGGTGCGCACAGCGCGGCTGCCCCCCCCGCCGCCCACAATCCAAAGAGACGAACCGACACGCACGCGCATGCCGCGCACCACCGCCCCCCAACCCTTCTCACGAACCAAGCCCCATCGACGAACCTGTCGCGATGAACATCGACGAATGACGACACCCCAAAAGACACCTTGAGCCAGCCAATCCCAGTCGCACGTCGCGCGATGCGCCCCGCCCCATCCCCCCCCTCCCCCCCCCCCAATATATGAAGTCTTCTGAGGCCATCTGAAATTTTTATCAGGATTTTATCAGTCTCCTATGTTTAGGTTCAGTCATTTCACTTTAATGGCTATTAGTCAGTTATTGAATGCTTTATTTTCAAAAAAGTCCAATGATATTTTCATAGCAGCCTGTTAGGTCAAGGTCAAGTTTATTTATATAGCCCTTTAAAACAACATAAATGCTGACCAAAGTGCTGCACAACATACGAGACAAAAACATCCTCATACAATACAATTTAAATACTAATAAAATAAAAATAAAAAAAACAGAACAAAAATTAATAAAGTTAAAACAAAACAAAACATTACCATGCAAAATAAAACAAATTAAAGCTAAAATATTATCAAATTAAGCATATGCCTGAGAAAAATTCCAGAATTCCAGAGCTTTGGACCAAGAACTGAGAAACTGAGAACTAAGTGTTCTCTCAGGAGAGTAGGAATGGAGAAGATCTGAAATATAAGTAGGGGCAAGACCATGAAGTGATTTAAATACAAATACTAAAACCTTAAAATCAACTCTGAATTGAACAGGTAACCAATGATAGGATTAGGCTTAAGCCTTAAAACAGCTCATTTGAAAGGAAAATCTCAGACTGACAGGATTTTGCATCTGAAGTCCTCATATATCCTCCTGACTACCAGCTATGGAGTTTAGTCCTCTGTAGAGGACATTCCCCGGTTCAGGACAAGGGTTAAGTCTAATCAGACTAAAATGTAATCTGAGCTGTCACTGAAAGGCAATGCACGACTCAGTGCTTGTTTGTCATCAAGGGGGGGGGGTTGCACACAGTATGTTTTTTTTTGTTTTTTTTCATAAAGGGGGGGGTCAGGTTATACAAATTACTAAATGTCCTAATTGAACTATTGGCCTAATCCTGGTTTAGTCTAAGCCTCGTCTGTGAAAGCGAGCCATTAAGTTTTAGCGATTTCTCCGAGACGTTACATGTCACAGTTTTAACTGGATGTTCTGTACCGAGCACATTCAGGGCTTTTCAGAGATACCAAATGATTGGATGTTTCCCAGAGAACACTCCCTCTCCTTGGTTTTTAAAAATGTCTGACATTAATTTAGTGACACTCTTATGGAAATATGAGAATATTTTGTAATTACCATTTAAATCTGACTAATTTTCAAATTGTTTGTCATAAATCAACATCTCAGAAAATGTTATGGGGTTTCAAATCAAAAAATTACCTTCTGTTATGAAACAGGACATCGATTTCATACAAGTTCACTGTAGAGGACACCAGGACTTAAAACATGCTATTACACATTTTGGGAGACACAACAAATGAATAGAGAAAAAAATATATATTAATATTCCTATTAAATATTAGATATTATTATGAAAATCTTGCTAAATATTACCCATTATTGCAAAGTTCTTGTGCTCTAAACAATGTAATGACATGATAAAATACTAAATTCACAAAACAATTTTTTCCTGGTAGTCAGGAGAACATAAAAAGAAAGATATGAGAAAAAGAACAAAGAAAAATGAGAAGATACAAAAGAAAAAAGGAAAAGGGATGAGAAATTGAAAAAGAAAAAATAAACAAGAAAAGAAAACAAGAAAAAGACATTAGAAAAGTAAAAGAAATATAGTCGAGACGAGAGGAGACGAGACGAGACGAGACGAGACGAGAGGAGAGGAGAGGAGAGGAGGGCGAGGAGATGGAGAGGAGAGGAGAGGAGAGGAGAGGAGAGGAGGAATGGGAAGAAACGAAAAGGAAAACAAAGAACAAACAATAACAGAGATGAGAAATCAGAAAATAGAACAGGTGTAGAGAAGAGACAAGGAATGCAAAAAAAGTAAAGGAAAATAGTAGAAAACAGATGAAGAGAAGAGATTAAAGGGAAGGAGAGACAAGATATAAGAACGGAAGAATAGAAAGGAAAAGAAAAGAAAAGAAATGGAAAGTGGAAAACAGTAGAGCCAAAAAAAGAGAAGAGACATGAAGTTAAGAGATGAGAGACAAAGAGAGAAGAGTTCACTAAAGAGTTGAGAAGAAAACAGGAAAGAAGAAAGCAGACGAGACAGTATCTAATGATTCCGATGAACTATTATATGACAGCGTTGAAATCACTGATGGGTGTTGCTCATGACATTCCTGCAATTAAAGTGGCAGTAAAGTGACGTTATGAAGATCCGATGCTGTGTGACATCAGAGGTGGAGACCATCCAAGACACGCCAAGACATTCAGGGCCGGGCACAGAATGACATCAGCGCCGAGTATGGGACATGCACATTATGTCACAAACACGGGCCATACATCAGCTGCAAACAGAGCCCGGGTGTGATCGATCTCCTTCGGGACGCCTGCGAAAGGGATGAAAACTAACCCACCCATCCATCCCACACCAACCCCTGCTCTCCTCAGCACACTGTAGACATAAATATCACTTCCTTTCTCTTCTGTCAAGGTCAATTCTCCCTACCTTTGAAATCAACACCATCCAGGGAGAGAGGAAATACTCAGCGGCCTGTTTAAATCGAACGCCAGATCATGATAACAATATAGACCGAGACGCAAGACGGGTTTATGCACCATCAGCAGAAAACAGAACACTTCCGTCCCAGCCGGATCCTTCGTTTGCCCTCCCGCCATGGACTGGACGCAGAGATTCGAGAACGTGGTTTAATTTTGAAGTTATACTGTAGATTTGCACCAGTATTACCAGAATGTTGCATTCTGTTCTACTACAGTAAATGCTGGCAGTCGGTAGAAGATGACACTTCTTGTTCTGCTGAACTCAAGTAACTCAATATTTTAACAACCGTTTTTCTAACAAAGCTAGGTTTCACAAATGACTGTTGTGAACCAGTTTTGTTTAATGAGACTCTTATGAAGCAGTTCTTCTTCACAAATCACTCTCAATACTTTAGAGTGAATCAAAAACATGCGGTGCAATCAGTTTATCCCGATTCATGAATAAATAGAATCGATTCTTTTTTAGTGAATTAAAAACATACAGTGTGACCTTTGTTCCAATTCATGAGCAAATGCTTCATATATACAGTACCAGTTCTTTTTAGTGAATCACAAATATACAGCATATCCAGTGAAGCCCGATTAATGAACAACTAACTCCTATGAACTGGTTTTTCATAGTGAATCATAAACAAGTAACTGGTGTAGGCTGATTCACAAACAAATAACTGGTTCATTTCAGTCAATCAAAAACATGCAGTGCCATTAGTGTAGCCTGATTCGTGAAACAAATAACTCTTACGAGCCAATTCTTGTAATTAAATAGCTTGGAAAAAGATGAGATACGGATTTGTATCATCCTTCAAAACTGTCCTTCATAATTTACAGCATTAGCGGAGTGAAACTTGTGTAAAACAAAGATTATTGGAGTATATTTGTCAAGAAAATACTATTTCAGTCTTCAGTTTTCTACTTCCAAATTGATGTGTTACTTGCTATTTCTTTATAATTAAAATGTACTAGCAATTTCTGTGAGAACACCATTTCTATACCAAATTTTTAGATATTATTATTGAATATAATACACCCAAACTGATTGGAACTGAATCAAATTGAATCAAAATCAGTATCATGTCAAGAGCTTGTGAATCAGAATCAAATAAGGAAAACTGTATCCATATTCAGCATAAAAAGATGATGGCATAAAAACATTGAATCAAATTTCTTTGGATGTACAAAAGTACAAAAACTCGTTACCATGTTTAGAAGTGTTAACAAATTAGTGTAAACGTGGACCAGATCTGAGTAAGGTTGCAGTTCTCCCAACTGAGAGGCATAAGAACCAGCACCATTTTAGTGAACAAAGTGTATCTACAGAGCAACAGTACAGCAGAAACCAATTGGCTGCTAATGCAGCAAGGAGACAATCAAGAGGGTGTAAGCACCATCTGAACTACCTGAGGGGATCGCAAACAAGCTCTCATAGCCTCTGTGAAGAGAACGTGTGATCTTTATCAGGTCTACAGACAGAGAGAACTCCTGTATGAGTGCTTGACTGGGTCATGCTAGAGGCCCTTAACAGATGTGGAGAGAACTGAGGTATCTGATTAAAGTAATCTGACAAGACAGGCCTCCCAATCCCCGTCAGCAGCTCATGGGAATAACACCCTACGGCCTTCTGTTGTACGAGTATGTGCGTTTGTGTTTACATGCCTGTGTGTTTCCCACCTTTGCATCAGCCATCGAAGCAACAGTAACAAGCTTGTGACTCAGTCAGACGCCACTGGGATCTTGACCCTCGAGGACTTTCGGCCTTAGCAAGTGTAACAACCGAGGGAGCACAGAGAGTGTATTGTGTGAATATATGTTCCAGTGGTACAAAATCAAAAATATAAAACCAGAATATCTCAAAATTTCAATCAATCTTACACTCGAGCTAACATGAACAATACAAATAAATTTGCTCATAAAATATTTCTACTGAAATAAAATTATACAGGAAAATAATAAATGTAGAGTGATTAAAGTAATTTTGAATCAGGAGTTTTTTTTAATATATGAAATGTATTAGAAAATGTATGAAAATTCCCATGCGCAAGACACACGCCACTACCAATCAAGAAGTTGGTAGATCAAGAGAGGTTCAAACATAATCACCCACACCACTAACCCACATACTGCCATACTGTAGAAGCAGAATAAATTTGGTGTTTCATGGAGCCTTGGGTTAAACAAACAAATCCCACCTGCAAGGACTGTTTTGGGAGATTTTTCCTATTTCCCTCCCATCCCACTTATTAAAAATTACCTCGGGGTTCTGTGATGCACGCAAAGAGAGAGAAGCTCTTTGAGGACAAATAAAAATCGTCTTGTGGGGGTCGATTACAATTCGGTGGGCAAACCGCTCGTGAAGAGAAACTACCTCGTCTAAAACCGACAACAGCGTTTTCACTTGACCGCTGCCTACTTCCCCCCCATATGGTGAGGGGAAGAAAAGGCGGCTAATCAACAGGGAATAAGCTTTTAAGTCCACTGTAAGACTCCTCCGAGCTTAACTCAAACCCGCTCCGAAGGCCACACATCATCATGCTGGCGTATCGCTTCCCTCCTGAAATCCCTGCATTAAACTTTTAATATTTTGCACAAATACTGCTGAGGGCAAGGATGGAGGCTGATTGGAACGAACACGTTAGATTGAAAAGATAGGAAAAAAAATAGAATGTTAATACCTTCAAATTCTTCACGCCCAAAACAAAAAACGATAAATAGTATTAACCAACATATATAGCCCTAGAACCCTTAAACATACCCCACCGATCGATCCACAAATAATAGGACAAAAATATAACAGCAACAAACTAATAGATAGCAATGGATACGAATAATAAAGTAACAGCTTGATATATGACTAAAGAATAGAAACAAGTGACAGATAGAATGAGAATAGATCCACCTACAGATTTATCAATACCATCCAACTGACAGACAGAATAGCATAACCTTAAGGAATACAGAATGAAGCTAGAAGCTAGAACATAGATGACACCGGATACAAAAAATAGAACGTTAGGCATGATAAGAATGGGAAAAGAATTATTGAAACAACACCTAGATAGCTAAAATGGAACAATAGAAATGATGATGAAACAAAAAGGACTATACATAGTAGATAGAACGATAAACAATAGCTGGAACCGGGTAATAATAGAAGATAGTATTATCTGAACCAACAGACAGACATACAGACAGACCAGACAGACAGACAAGACCATACATACGACAGACAGACAGACAGAACAGCCAGACAGACAACAGACAAACGAACAGACAGCCCGACAACAGACGACAGACCAGACAGACAGACAGAACAGAACAGATCGATAGATAGATGATAGAATAATAAATTAATAGATAGATAGATAGATAGAAATCGATCGATAGATAGATAGATAGATCGATAGAAAGATAGATAGATAGATAGAAAAACAGACAGACAGACAGACAGAAAGAACATACAAAACAGACAACAGACCAGCAGACAGACAACAACAGACAACAAGGACCAGAAAATAGAAAGATAGATAGATTAATAGATATATCGTAGGCAACACGACCGGATGAATAGAATGAACACACACAGACAGACAGAACGACAGACAGATAGACAATAATAGATCTATAATAGAATTTGGACAGCAGACAGACAGACCCAAAGGAAAAAAAAATAAGAGGCATACAAAAAAGTCACATGTAAGCATAAAAAAAAAGAATAATAAGGACCAGACAATGACCTAAAAAATAAAGCGAAGAGAATGAAAAAAATAAAGGACAGACTGTGGGCGGCAAAACAAGTATGCTCTGCATTTGCTCCGAGTGAGTGAATCAGGCCTAAATCACTGTGGATAAAAACAACTGCTAAATAACTACTCACTAAGATAGCTCCCTCTTATAGAAGCACACTAATGTAAACACACAATACTGTACATACTCAAAGAAAGACAGGGATGTTTTAAGCAACAGATACACAGACAAAAAAAAAGACAGAGATAGAAAGGACCAAACAAAACCAGCTAAAGTAAGAATGCCTCCGCTGGTGGCATTCAATCAACACGACATTATGCAAATATGCACAGTCGTAGTGTACTGCGAATAATTTGGCAGCATTGTAAACAGTAATCACATTTAAGAATGAGCGAAAAATAAAATAACAGTATTTATATCAGAGCGATGCCTAATCCGATAAACCCTCATCATTTACTCAGTCAGAGCACTAAACATGTTTTCCAAATAACACAAAGGAGACGCTAACACACCGCTTCTATTTCCGTGCAGCTAAGATGGAGATAAAGAGACATTTATCACTTTTATTGTGCCTGCCTACTCGCTATAATTAATAGCAGACGATAATTTGATCTTTTTTCGTCTTTTCATTTCTTCTCCTGACAGCTTTCAGCACTGAGTAAAACTGAGATGAGGAATATGTACCTTAGAGGCATACCCCAGGGTGTGTATGAAGCGTGTGTGTAAGAGCGCAAGTGTGTGCGCTGAACACACGAGCCAACAAGCACCTCAGTCCAAACTGAACTCCAAGGATTTATGCTGTCAATGCATCTGTCACAGCAAATAATAACAAAGAAAAATGCATTGTACATACAGAATTACAGCGAGTGAGAGACGCAGAGAAATTATGGCAAAGCTGCCCGGGAAGTTCTTTAATGCTACCTTGGAACAGTGATTAGCACTAAGGCCAACAACCAAAAGCATCCTTTTAATATCCAAGGTTAATTTCCTCTGCAGGTGCCTGTCCAATCATTAGTAGTCTTTACGATGAAAGCAGTAAGGGGGGGAGGGGGTGTTAAAAACTAAATTGGGTACTTCTTAGATGGCATTATTAACAAAATGCTTACAGATTTGCGTAATGTTACATCCATGCCTATAGGAGTCAGTAGATCATTATCGTATCTGTAATTTAAGAGAACAATTATGAACCTGCTAACTTACTTTCTACACCGCTCCAAAGAAACAAACCCACAACTGTTTTTTACACAAAACAGTTTAAGGATAGTCACCCAAAACTGAAAATTCTGTCCTTAATTTCCTCGCCCCCATGTTGTTCCAAACCCATAAGAAATTAACATATAAGAAATTTTGTTCACAAATTAAGATATTTTTGATGAAATCCGAGAGCTTTCTAACCCTGCATAGACAGCAATGTAACTACCACGTTTAAGACCCAGAAAGGTAGTAAGGCCATCGTTAAGGGCACCTAATTTCAATCCAACTTTTACTGTTATGGTTTTTTGGACATAGATGTGTTTTGCCGTGTGTGAATCAAACCAACCCACAATGAATAAAATCCCCTACTCAAGAGCAAGAACTTAACAGTATTTATAATCATTTTGTGAACCTCTATACACCGCAATGTCCACAGCCGGCGAGTGAACGTGTTTAAGTTGCTCTGGCATAGTGACATAAATATCAGGTATCTAGATTCCCTCTTAGTGGACTGTTTCTATGGGCCCCGTGGAAAATCGCTAACTTTAATTATATATATCATGTCCCTACGATGCCAGAGCACGTAACAGACGCCGTCCACGTGCCGGATTTTTGTGTGGGCACATTGCGGTGTCAAATAAGAGGTAAAAAAATGATATAAATACTGTTTGGTTTCTCACACAAACCGATCTTTTGTTGTCCCCCTTACCTCATGTTTCGTCATAAAGCCACAGGTTTAATTTGTTTTTTGTTTGTCTATTGTTGTTTTTGACTCTCCAAGCCGTGATTCCCATTCACTTCCATTTTAAGACTGACAGACTGCAACGGTTTGTTTTAAAAATCTTTGTTTGTGTTCTACTGAAGAAAAAAAAGTCACCTACATCTTGGATGCCCCCCGGGTAAGCAGATAACATCAATTTTCATTTTTTGGGTGAACTTCCCCTTTAGTATGTTAAATACTACCTGATCAGCGCTTGTTGAAATTAGTTTGCGCCCGTTCTTAGCGCGAGATTTCGTTCGGTAGCGTTGGCTTGTCATTGATCCGCTTCGATAACAGGTCCTGCATGGCGCAAGCTCTGTAACATCGCGCTGTTTCGTTCCACTTTCAGTGCATTTGGCTTCCCATATGTATGGCTGAACACCAGTTCTCTCTCTCTCTCAGTTATGTTGCTTATATCGGCTGTTTATTGCTGTAGATATGCAATGCAGAGAGATGTATATGCGACAACGTTTTCTGGAGATGGGGCGGGAATATGCAGCTCATTTGCATTGAAAGCGATACACTTCAAAACTGCTCTTTTTTAGACACACCCCAAAAATTAAATTTTCCAGCTGTTATAATAAATTATCGGTTGGGTATTTTGGGCTGAAACTTCACAGACACATTCTGGGGACACCCAAGGCAAATATTACATCTTGTAAAAAGGGGCATAAATAGGTGCGGCCCCTTTTAAAACATTCCATTTAAAACATCAGGGTTCCAACCCGTAAATTTACGAAGCATGAGATAATTTTATGTGGCGCAACAAAATTAATTTGTTTTCAACAATCTTCTCTTCCATGGTCGCGTCCCGCCTTGCCCCTTCATTCCGCGAGTACCACAATGCTGAAATAAAGATCTATTTTTGTTTTCTTTGCACACAAAAAGTTAATAAAAATTTATAAAACTACGGTTGAACCACTGATGTCACATAAACTATTTTAACAATGTCCTTACTACATTTCTGTGCCTTGAATGTGGTACACGTTCCGTTTTGCCCCCTGCCTATGCTGGTCCATAAAGCTCTCGACTTTCCTCAAAATATCTTTAATTTGTTGTTTCCGAAGATGAAACATAGGTCCGTTATGTGTTTTTGGAACGACATGGAGAGTGGTCTTTATTTTGAACAGAATTTTTCATTTTTGGGTGAACTCTCCTTTTAAGGTTTTCTGTTACACAATAGTGAAGGATGAGAGTGAATCTAGCCGGAGTGCAGAGGCAGGGTTGACAAGATTGGAGTTGGTGATTTGACTGATTGTGGCATCGTCAGA
This sequence comes from Sinocyclocheilus anophthalmus, assembly GCA_018155175.1. NCBI lineage: Eukaryota > Metazoa > Chordata > Actinopteri > Cypriniformes > Cyprinidae > Sinocyclocheilus > Sinocyclocheilus anophthalmus. Next base: position 21,135 of record JADLZN010004111.1, read on the forward strand.
GTGGATGCCAGGCCCAACAGACACGGAGGGGTTTAGTGTCAGATGTGACAATCTACACTGAGTGAGCCTTTTCAAACTGTCAGCCAGGACTTGATCCAATTAAAAGGTTAAACAAAGAGGCCACACACATGAAGCCTGTGGCTTTCAGAAAAAGAAAGAGAATGAAAAGTGTCCCTGCCAAAAAGACTAGCTGGTTTGTTTCTGGTGAAAAACTTGTGAAGTCGGTCAGCTAAGGTAGCTTTGCGGTTGAGTTACACCCATGATGTAGACAAGTATCCAAAACACAAAAATGGCAACTAGCTATAGGGAAGGCAAAAAGAAAACTCATTGGAACCACTGCTTTACAGTGTTTTTGAGGTACCAATGCAGAAACAAACATAATTTCTGACCATGTTCCTCCACTTAGACCTTACAAACTCCATCAAAACACAGAATTTATTTCAAATGGCCAACATCATTAGTAAATCTATGGTATATGTTTTTATGCTCCCTGCAGAGTTAAGATGCACGACTCTTGGAATCAATTTTGGAGATCGTACAGACTTGGCTGGGAAACTAATATAGCCATCAGTATGAACACTGTTAGACACATTTGGGATACGTATCCATCATACAGGGCAGAAGGGCTGGCAGAGGAGAGCGAGCCAAGAGACTGCTGGGGTCTCAATTAGGGAGGTGAGGGTTAGGAAGGTGGAAGAGCCACGAGTCCTGGCAGGATCAGCCGCAGCGGGCCAAAAGGTGACGGGCACCTGCTGCTGCGGCAGCCGCTGTCATCCTGTCAGGACGTTTCTGCCTACTCATCCAGAAGCACCCCTTTGCCCCCGTCACTCTGTGTCTAATGCCTTCCCGATTGTTGGAGGAGATCTACAGAGGTGCTAGCTGGCGGACAGACAAGGAATAAAGAGGGTAACACAGTTAAGACCTGCAAAGGTTAAGGTATGGCAATTAGGTGGCGGGATCTCAGTCCAAGTCAACTCCGAGAGTTGTGGTACTGAGCCCAGCCAGATGGACTTTGGGGGAAGGGAGACCCGGGTTACCTCGCTCATCCGTTGCACTGCCTCGCTCTCAATTAGACAAGCCAAAAACAAGAGCTATTGACACAGCCCACATCAGTCTTTGCGGTTGCTCCTGGTGCATTTCTTGGCACAGGCTCCCGACGTGAATTTTTTTGTGCGAATGCAAGGCAGACACACTAAGGAAAAGATTGGAGTCATATTTCAGTAATCTACAGTCGAGGCCATTCCGTTTTTGTCATCTTTCTCCACCCTCTTCTTCTGAAAGGAGAGGACACAGCACAGAGGTCAATAGAGCCAAATAAATTAATGGCTTGTAATGAAGTGAGAGGGGGAAAAAGAGAGAAAGGTGGAGGAGGAGAATGAGAAATGACAGGGGTGAGTGTGCAAGAGAAAACAAAACAAGCATACCTGAGCAAGTGAACAAAGTGTGGGAAAAAAACAAAGTTGTTATTTGGAAGGGTTGATTGAAAAGTGATTTTAAGACACTATCATAAATTGTTGACGTAATACCTCACAGACTGTTGGGTTGGAGTCAAAGACTATAGAATACCGCCGGTGTCACGCATTAGTTTTTTGAATGGGGAAATGCATGCTTCATATTGGCCACTCTAGTAAAAGTTAAGTCATCGCATCACTGTAAAGCCTTGGTGTTAAAAGTTCGGGTTTGCTATAAAAACATTCAGCATTTCTGAATGTGCGCTTAGGAATTACCATGCGCATGAACCTGGTTCCCCCTTTAGGCCTGGTGAACAAAAGTTTTTTGTTTTAACACTATTTGAGCAAAAGAAACAACATTTATGAGACAGTTGTTTTCAGATTTCATTGGTGATTTTAAATATAAAATTCAATCGTAAGCTTGGCGAATTTGATGTTTCCCCGTTCAAAGAGAAAGGCGCTGAACTTGTATGCCTGAGAGGCGTTTCAAAGATGGCTGCCAGGTGAAATGACTTGCCTTAAAGGGACTTTCGTTGGAGTTCTTCTCATTGAGGGGCGCATCATGAGTCCTCTGAATCATAAAATTACAAAATGGGATATCCTACAGTCTCATCAACTTAACAGATAAGTGCAAGAGAAGGCTACAATACTGTAAGTGCACTTAAAGTGAACCATTCGGCATTTGGGATAGGGCGGAAATTCCATGTTAGGCCTTTTGGATGGGCAGAGCTTTAACATATCCGGAAAGGTTTATTTGTCAGACTAAGTGGCTTGGATCAGCGAGTCAAATCCAATACTGGCACAATAGGCCTCTGGTCAATAAATTGGTGGAAAAAAACTATGAAAAAATTAGCACACAGGATAGAAACTAATTTAACGATTCATCCCAATTGTGCTAACAAATGGAGGGATAAATGTGTTACTGGGAAACAATTAACCTCCCGATGTATTTTATAGACTTTAAACGAAGCATTTAATCCCTCTTTTCAAATGTATCAGAGCTCAAACTGTTATCTATTCATTTCCAGTGCAAGGAAATCTGCTTTAATCTGCTGGATTAACCCCTCTGTGCTGTTTTCATCAAAGGAAAACTAATGTTAGACGGCTCCCTGAGTGCACTCTGAACAATCGAGTCTTCAAAGAGGAAGTAGAGGAAGGATAAAGAGGAAGCGTCAATGTCAGAGAAACCTCAGAGCTGCCTCTTGATTTTCGATAAAGCAAGACTGTGCAGAGGATATCTATGATGTTCGATATCTTAGCATGTACATCACTCCTACCACAGACTTGAATACAAGCCTGTGGAAAAAAGGAAGACAATGTAAATACCAGAACTGATCTGTAAAATGAGTCAATTCTCTAACTTTTATAGCTTCTCAAATGGGCATTTTAAAGCTAAAGTATCACAGTAAGTCTTTATCAAGAGCATTTCGTGAACACTAGACGCTAGTCCCGTGGATAAGATCAATTATCTTCAAGAAAAGCATAGACAGCCAGGGTCACGACCACCGGGGGTCAAAAAGTCAACACATCAACAACAGAATCACTCACCTCTTAAAACAATTGAGTACTAGCATTACACCGGATGAATCCAAGCACAGGCCTGAACCCGCTCGGGGGCTAGAAATAAACTAAAGTGATTAACTCAGTGGCATGGGGTTATGTAAAGATGACATTTAATGTAATGAAACTTCATCGCACTCAGTCACGCCCTGCCCTTGTGCACGCCTGCATATGTGTGTGTGCGTGGTGGTCACTGCATAACTCCTGTCATTTGAGATGTCCGGAGCTCAGCGCTCACAATATTCACTTTGTTGTGATGAATGTTCTGTAATCCGTGTTGGAACTGAGTGAAGGAGTTAAAGATCCAAATGTTCCCTAAAGAGCCAGCCTCCCCCCACCAACCCTGAGGGCTGATTAATGGAAAGACTGCATGACTCCGTGTGATTGGAATGAAGATTGAGGGGATATTGTTTATGATCATGTTAGGAAAGAGACTGAGCTGAACCCTGATCTACTACAGCGGGCCCCTGTGGCCAAAAAAACGCGAGGAAGGGGTGTTCCAACTGTTTACAGGGAGGGATTTTGGTATCTAAGGTGTTTGGCACATTATATAGTTCAACGGGGCTCACAACATGCTCACAAACACAGTTCACTTTGGCCTGCTTTTGCCTCGCTCGTTTTTAGAGCACAAAGGGCCCCTGTTTGTGGAATATCAAAGGCAACAAACATCCTCACGCCTCGGCTCAGATGGGCCACCCACACACAGACTAGAGCCCCTGGTACTTTTCAAACCGGCTCAATGGCCTACAAGAACAAAAACCTTAACCAACCCCCTAACCTTAATAGGAAACACCGTTTTGCCATAGGAAACAAATAAAGTTCCCACCTGAAGATAGTCCCCCCTGGCAATGGCCGTTCCCAATGAAAAATCAAACACAAATGTGACCCTGGACCACAAAACCAGTCATATTGTCAATTATTATTTGAAATTGAGATTTATACATAATCTGAAAGCTGAATAAATAAGCTTTGGTTTGCTAGGATAGGACAATATTTAGGATACAACTATTTGAAAATCTGGAATATGAGGGTGCAAAAAATCTAAATATTGAGAACATCGCCTTTAAAGTTGTCCAAATGAAGTCCTTTGCAATGCATCTTACTAATCAAAAATTAAGTTTTGATATATTTACAGTAGGAAATTTACTAAATAACTTCATGGAACATGATCTTTACTTAATATCCTAATGATTTTTGGCATAAAAGAAAAATCTATAATTTTGACCCATACAATGTATTGTTGGCTATTGCTACAAAATATACCCGTGCTGCTTATGACTGGTTTTGTGGTCAATGGATATACTTACTGTGCATACCATAATGGGCCTTTGTACTAATGTATATCATGGAAAATAAACAATACCATAGTTATCTTTCTAATCGGCATTTTTCATGTAACAAAAGCAAAAAAGCAACAAGAAATATGTGAGAAAATGCCTATTAATGACCACTAGTTGGGTTGGTGAATTGCAAGGTATCTATAAGGCATATGTGGTAGGGAGGGAAAACTCAAAATCCACATCATTACTTTTCTGTAGTGGTTTAGTGGTTTAAAAGAGACATGGGAAGACGTGTCTCTCTCCTAGCCAATGAGGATCTCCCAGAAAGAGAACACTTCCATTTCCTCTATCAATCCCATTCGCTCCACACATATGCAAGGCCAAACAGGGCCAATGTGGGCCCCAGCCACACTTCCTCCAGGGCTCGGAGCCAGCATGCAAGTCATACAAACACCACAGCCTGCCACAGAGGATCAGGGTGGCCCACATGGGAGGGCGGAGAGATGAAGGGGAGGATGGTGCCGGATAATGTGGATGAGCCACACACACACACTGAAACACAAACACACAGCACTGAAGCCTGTCAGGATGCTTGCCAAATTCGGTATACTTTAATTACGGGGACGCCTGACCATGAAAGAGCAGGCCCGCTTGCATGTACGCTCCAAACGGAGAGATTACACTGTAGACACATGGCTCTCCACAGCCCAGATCGTTCCTCAACAATGGGCTGAAAAGGTCGGAGAAAGACAGGGACTTGTGTGGGAGGGAGGAGGCTGTCGTCCAAACCATTGAGAGGGACATCCTGATATCATGCGTGGTAATCTTGCACCAATGAAGACATAATGAATGTTGGCATAGGGAGGGTCTACAGATGGAGCGATCCCCGATTTCCCCTCTCTTTGTCCTTCCCTCTTGAATCTTTCTGCTGTTTTGCACTCTCTCACAGTTTTTAGAAGGAATTTTAAATCACTCAGCTGAGGAAAAATTCAAATGAAAGACTGGTTCGCTTTACAGATGTGGCCTCAATATCCCCGGGCTTCCTTTTATGACAGACTTACAATTCTGTTGAAACCAAATGTAAGTGTGTGTGTGAGTGTGTGTGTCCATTGCCTCTTCACCCCTCTGACTTTGAAACTCAAATGGAAAGGCTCAGTCTTACACGCCGAGAGCTCCTAATTCAAGATTGCGAGTGGCTAGTGAGAATGCATATGAGTCCGGGCAGCAGGTGTGTTGTGCGTGTAAGCAAGCGCATGAGTGTGTGTGGGTTCGTGTCAAAGGGCCTCTCCGTCCTGATTGCAGGGGCCTCTCGAGGGACTTGATGCCTACTTGATAATCACTATGTCTGGAAGTGCTGAGGCCCCCAATAGCCTGTCTGAGGCCGGAATGGCCTCCTCTCCTTTACAGTGCAATGATTAGCATCTCAAGGGCTTCAAGAGAAACCAAACCATGGAGGTCACAAGACACTGAGGTCTTTGATATGATAAACTCAACTCGAAAGCATCTTGCAATTCGAGAGGCTCAGACTTGAAATTCAGGAATCCAGCCTGATTTCATGAGAAAAAGTTACTTTTACGAGTTGGCGCCAGTTTGATTTGTATAAAAATATGACTGTCCACCCCTAAAACACAATAACAGAACCCCCTTACCGCCAATTTATTGGTGAAGAATCGTTTTTATGTCCATTGATGCTTAGTGGTTCGATTGTCATTGATACAAACCTTGTGCAATACCATTTTTGAGGGCTGTTTTGAATGTGTAAACATGTGAAAGATTTGACGCTGGCATATTTTAGATTTTTTCCCAATACTGATTTTATAATTTTTGTTGGTTTGGTCCCATTTTGCAGCTTGGTCATTAGAAACCAACCGCTTTTTTCAATGTATGAAAAAAACCCTAAACTTGGAAAAATTCTTCAAATACAGCATATATTTACTAAAAAATATTTTTATTTTAAATAAAATAAAATTTATTATTTTTAAAAAAGAATTTAAAACTAAGTTTTAAATAGTTTTTTTTAAAACCTACAAGTGAATTTAGGAATCGCAACATTACATTGTCCAGTATTTTTACAAAATGGATATTCATAGGTAAAATGTGACCCTGGACCACAAAACAAGTCATAAGTGTCAATTTTTTCAAAACTTGAGATTTTAATACTCACATGAGAGCCGAAATAATAGCCTTTCCATTAATGTATGTTTTTTTTTATAGGATATGACAGTATTTGGCCGAGATACAACTATTGAAAATCTGGAATCTGAGGGAGCAAAAAAAAAAAAATCAAGATATTGAGAAAATCACCTTTAAATTTTACGTTTTTGATATATTTCGGTCTGGAAGTGGCAAAATATCTTTAGGACACAACGATCCTTTTTACTTATATCCTAATGATAATCGATAAGAAACATCGATCATTTTTTGACCCATACCTTGTTTTGGGTGGCTTTATTGGGCACGATATACCCGTCCGACTTATACCCTGGTTTTTTTTGTGGTCCAGGTCCCCCAAATAAATATTAAAATAGGGAAATGAGTATGGGAACAATAAAAAAACTAAAATCAATAACTAACATAATACTCAAAAATCAAACAACTCTAATATCGGCAATATTGTTTTCCATGCAACAAAGAAAATCATAGTAATTTGGAACAACATTACAGTGAATAATTGACAGCATTTATTTCCAAAGAGACAGACTTCTACAGGGTGGCTAGCTAAAGGCTATCCCTCTCTCCAAATCTCAACCTTAATGAAGCTTCAAAGGACCTAATCTCATACCAGAAGCTGCAGATTAGCCACTGTGGGCCTTGTGACACTATGGTGGCCACTTAAAAGAAGAATAAACCTGCAGAGACAGACTCTCATTCATGATGCCGTGCCTGGCCAGCAGTCATGAGAAAGCTACTATCTGATGTCTCCTGATTCTGTTGTTTTTCTTGGGTGGACAGATTTCCTCCTGTGGAAACAGCGGGGAATAGAGGCGCTATGTTCTTTCATGCCTTCAGGCATACATTGAGGGTCTATATAGTGTTATCTTACAAAAATACGCTAGTGCGGTGCAGCTGCGTGATGAAAGGATTTCCGTTTGATTCTGCGTGCATATACGTTGTGACATTTCAATCTTTAGGCATTGAACGATGTAAGGAACTTCACAGAGCTTCACAAAAAGGTGGCAGACAAGATCACTGTTCTTTCCCATAATCACTTGCAGCAAGTCTGTGGAGAAAATAAGGGTCTGGCAGCATTAAGAAGTCATTATCTTTAAAGTTACAAGGAAGAACTTTCCTACCAAGTGTCATCTTCGAGACAGGGCTTGAAAGGAGGTCCCAGAGGGGCCAAACGTATCGCCTCTGATCATGAAACGTAACAAACAGCGAAGCACATTAGAATTCTGGAGGGCTGACAGGACACTTGCGTGAGGTGCTTCCATAAACAGAGAGAGAGAGACGGAAGAGATGGCAGGCACCCCACATATGCAGATGAGATGCATGACACACTCAGTTTCCACAACAACGGAGCCCAAGGGAGAGCTGCCCTGGTGACAAAGGCTTTGGCAGCATGAACACCAAGACCTCCTCACAGACAGAGCTTCATCCAGTCATTCTGTGATCTGGGCTTCAAGAACTTGCAGGAATAAGCACACAGACTCTACACTGACCCACCACCCATTTGTCATTTCCCTGAACAGAAATGGCAAATACAATTTCCAAATAAATCTTATTAGTAACACTTCACTTGAAGCTTATAAACAAGACACATTGTATTTGTTATACATTTTAAAACATTCATAATGCACCTTATAATTAGTTGCATGTTCTTGTAGATAGTTATAATACATATGCTTAGTCCTACCTTACATGGTTAAGTCTTTAAGAGAATAATGCATTACAACACATTAAATGGTTAGTTGTTTTATTGGTTGGTGTTTTAACACCATTCCAGCTTCCTATTTTCATGGTGAGTAACAAGTTGAAACAGTATAAAAGAGCAATTTAAAAACCTATATAAGGGTTTTCTTGTATAAAAAAAAATTCCTAAACTTCCTTCAGAAACTTGAACCCGGGGTCCTGCGCCAATAGATCGTGGGCATACGCCGACATATAGCACTGTTGCAACTCTCGGGCGTCCCGAGTTTCGAGTTTTTTTCCAGACTTTCGTCCCGTTCCCCCCCTTCTTCTCCTGGTCTCAAAAAACTTGTCCCCTATTCCTATAAAAAGCCAAAAAAAACCCAAATAAATCTTAAGAAAGGACAACTCTATTGAAAAGTAAAGTAAACATTTAGAGATTTAGAAACAAGCACAATTTTAATAAAATATGTTTCTTAGAGATACCTGGACCTGAATATGCCATGAACAGGCATATTGGTGGATCCGCCATTTTGAGTGTTAGAAAACTTGTATGAATTTAGATCCCTATGCCGCATCGTCAAAACACAACTCAATCCTGTTTACGTATTTAAATTTGTTGTATAAATCCAGTGACTCCCCCCTAAAAATGTACCATAATATGGTTATTTATGGGCTTAAAATTAAGACTTTGCAAGACCAATGACCAATTATTTATATTAATATCATATATATAATCATTAAAAATTATATCAATCAACATTAATCAAAATATTATATTTTAAATACTCTTTTAATAGGTAACACTTGCCAATAAGGTTTAATTCATTAACATTTATTTAGTAATAAATATATGAAATCATTCCATTTGCAGTTATTCATGTAGGTTAATGTTAATTTGTAAATGCATTGTTCATTGTTAATTCAAGTTTGTTCTTAATATACATTTAAAAAAATAACGCATACAACTTATAATGTCAAAAATGCACTAAGTAACCTATATTTACAATAACAATGAAAAATCATGAACCCTTTTTTTTTTTTAACATTAAGCTTATTGTATAACCTTTAACCACCCATAAATTAAAATATATTAATATCATTTTCATGAAATAAAATACAATATTATTTTTTCATTTGAACACCTGGAGCAGTGTGCCAAAATAGTTTAAAACAGTGCTAATAGTGCCTTAGCAAACACCCCTATGTTATTATCAAGTGAATTGTTTACAGTTTTTTAAAAAATTAAATTGTCCCATACTGTAAGGTACAACCTCCTCTTTCATCCCTTCCCTTTCCCCCTAACCCAAACCGTTTAGACGTTCAGCGTGAATGATTGACCCTCTGCAAATCTGTGTCGGGAACACTGGTGGTGTAACTTCCCCCCTCACTTTGTGGGCATGTGCACGAGGGCCAAACTGCAGGGTGGAGAGTTCAGTTTAATACGTGTACTGACCCACAGAGAGTGCCCCGTGTCTGTTGTGACGACGCAGATGGCCGCCAATGAGAGGAAGGGACGCTCATCTTGCTTTTGGCCCCTTCCCAACTGGCGGGTGGAGGAATATATGGCGTGTGCCGGCCCGTTTGTCAGACAACGCCACAAATGACGTCAGTGCCCGTGCCCGCAGATGCTGTTTGGGCGGCCTGGCCCCCCCGTCCCCTTTCATCATGGAGGTTGTGCACAGTGCACTGGCACACAGCTGTGGCGAAGCTTGAAACAGCAATCCCCAGGCATGTAGCGGTCGAAACATCCCTCTGTTGGCCATCGGGATCACTAAATCCATACACACACCAAACATACAACCAGTGTGCCGTTTTTGCTCTGTTGGAGAGACAAGCGGCCCCGCAACCATATCCGTACCCCTTGTACACTCGACGTGTCCCCTTGCTCCCGGGATGGCGTTCGTCTGGCCATGCTGGATATCCACGCTTGTCCAAAGACAGGCCACCCTCATCGCACATTAAACCAAATGAGGGCAAAAATGAAGAAATACCCGCTTACCGCATTTTGGTTTTTACTAAGATCAGAGCACTACACCACCGCTGTTGGAGGTTATAAACTCCATGCTGACACCGCGTCCTTTGTTTTCTTATGAGAATAGGCTTATTTGCCATTTGTTTCCGTTCTAATAGCCCGCACAGGTTTTATATCACATCGCCATCATCACAGCTAATTTAGAGCCAGCCCCCCCCCCC
>JADLZN010004112.1:0-12574 GCA_018155175.1 Sinocyclocheilus anophthalmus
CACACACCATCACACCCACACACACACACACACACACACCTCCCACACTCACACGCACTTCACCTCACTCACTGTCACACACACACCACACACACACACACACACACAAGGGTCAACACCCTCACCGATCTTTCTCTCTCTCACGGTACTTCACTCACCTCACTCCCTTCTCACACCACCACACACCACACACAACACACCTCACGCTCTTTCCTCTCTCTAACCTCACCGTCTCTCACTCACTCACTCACCACATCACTCACTCACCTCACAGTCCTCTCTTCACGTCTCTTTCCTCTTTCTCACCTCCCTCCCTTCTCACTCACTCACTCACCAAATCACTAACTCTCACTCACTCACATCAACACACACACACACACACACACAAGCACCACTCTTCTCATCTCTCTCTCTCTCTCTCTCACTCACTATCTCTCACACACACACACAGAGTGTCCGATGAGTGTTTCTGACTCTGAATGAGCCCTTGAGCACTAGTAAGTGTGTGTGCGGCTGGATACTGACCGCAGGCCGTGGGCACGGAGCTCTCTGCTGGTGCGTAACCTCTCCAGATCCTCCACGTCCCGAAACAGGAAGAAGACATCTTTACACTCGGGATGTGTTTCAAACAACCTGTTACCAAGACAACAGACAATCAGCTGCTACAATCACAACTCAGAAATCACAGACGTTTCACTGATTTACTATTTTGGTCAACATTTTGAATTAGATTTTATTTTTATATTTTATATTTTCATATTTCAATTAACTTGTAATATTGTTTGACTTTTGTGTTTTTAGAGCATTGTTTAATATGTCTATATAGTTTTTATTACTTTTTAGTTCAGTTTTAGTTTGAGTTATTAGTTTCTTCCTAAAAAACAAATGGAATGTCTTTGGCACCAGCAGAAATTAAATAATTGATATATAATATATCTATATACTGGGAAGATATATATATATAGATATATATAGTATCGTTTTTCAGTTAAAGTTTTGATTTTATTTCAAGCAAATGAAAGGTTTAATTTTTCACCCTAGAATAACAAATAACGTATTTTCAACTCTGCACCCCTCACAATTCTGACTTTTTGAGTTTATATCTTTTTCTCAGAATTGCTAGAAACATTTCGTTATTGTGAGATATTTCCTTTTTATTTTTACCATTTTTTTATTGCAATTACCTTTTATTTGTTTTATTCCATGGCAGAAAAAAAATTGTGAGAAAAAAGCCAAAATTGAGTTTATATCTTATAATTCAGAGTTTATAGTCAGAGTTGTGAGAAACAAAGTCCGAATTGATATAAATAAAAAGCTTTAAATATATTTGAATAAGAAATGGAAAGCATAAACCTTTTTTCTTGGTTATTCCAACATTAATTGAACATTCCATTTGATCATTTTGCAAACGTTGTGGGAACGTTACTTTTGAACGTTCTCTGAAACAATCAGTAACATTTAAAAAAAAAAATGTTAAGACGAAAGTCCAACTACAATGTTTCAGATAAAAAAAAGTTCCATGAATGCATTTTGTGCTAATGTTTTGAGAACATTATTATAGACCAAAAACTATTATAGACACAAACATTCTATTAAAGTTACTGGAAGAACGTTTGTTCGTAACAGTGAGATAACGTTGCCGTTTCCTGTTGCTGGGGCTAGACCTAATCCAGAACTTACATCTCGACTGATTTTTTAAGGAACATCGCTGCTTTATAATGATCGCTAGACGTCCAGCCCTGGTTTTTTTGAGTGAGGGATTCTTCCTGATTTTCCAGACGTGACTGATTGTGATCCACTCATCCTGCTGATCCCGTCTAATCATCAACTTTCATGCTTTTTAGACTCTAGGAAGGGCACGACTGAGTGACCTACATCACACACACTGACTGACTGAGGAAGATCAGTGCAGCGTGAGTTTGAGGAGAATCTGATGCTCATCAGGAGTTCAGCACTGAAAACATCTGCAGCCGAAGTAACAGGTTTATACGTGAGAAATGGTGTTTGTGACAGGCAGGAGGACGCTGCAGTTTTTGTCTGTGAAAACAGCTGTTATGCTGAAGATGCATCATAAAATGCTGCAAATGAAGAGGAAGATGATCATTACTGGACTGGAGGAAAAACCCAAAGAACACTGAATGTCCTTCATCAGATCTCTTCTCTTCACTAATGTCACTTTTCGTCACCGTTTTCAGGTGTAAAGTGTTTGTACATGTTTTTGTTTGTGGAAAAAAGTCTAAAAAAATAGTAGTTCAATACAATTTGTTAACAAAAATTTGAACTTTTAAAGGAATAGTTCACCAAAAAGCTGAAAATGCACTCCCCCTCGGGTCATCAGAGATCAGGATGAGTGTGTTTCTTCATCAGGTTTGGAGAAATGTAGCACTGCATAAGTGTCTCAGCAATGGATGGTGCGTCAGAAGGAGATTCCAAGCCAGACAGCTGATAAAAACATCACAATTAATCCACAGCACTCCAGTCCATCATTTAACATCTGGAGAAGACAAAAGCTGAAGCTAATCCAGCATTAAGATGTTTTTAACTCAAATACGAGTTCATAATCCATAATGACGCTTCCTCCAGTGAAAAAGTGTATTGAATCAGAAGAGAAATCTGCACAGATCAAGCACTTAAAACAGCTCTAACCCATATTTTATGTGATCGACCACAGCATATGGAACTTTTTTTCACTGGAGGCAGGCGTTATTATGTATATGGACTCTAATTGTATTTTACAGTTTTGTTAAAAACCGTCTTTAATGCTGGATTTGTTTCAGCTTTTTGGTTCTCCAGATGTTAACTGATGGACTAGAGTGCTGTGGATTACTTGTGGATGTTTTTATCATCTGTTTGGACTCATTCTGACGGCACCCATTCACATCCATTCACTGCAGAGCATCCATGTAGCTGTGAGTACCCTCGATGCAATGCTAAGTTTCTCCAAATCCTGATGAAGAAACAATCTCATCTATATCTCGGATGTCCTGAGAGTGAGCACATTTTCAGCACATTGTTATTTTTGGGTGAATTACTGTTTTTCCAGTGTGATTTTTGGTGAATTTAGTTTGATTAAGCGTCCAAAAACAATGACACAACAAGCCACAGTCTACAGTGAGGAGGAAGAGCAGAGAATGACATCAGTGCTCGTTTCCTCTCATCTCCTGTGGAACGATAATGAGTTTCTCTGGCTTCAGACAGCTGCGTTTGCCACAGCAGGACCTGAAACCTGGAATAGAAACTCCTCGGAGAAACAACACCCACACGACATACACTTCTCGTCAAACACATCCCTTCCCCTCACACACAACCCCACCACCCACCATCCCACACACCACCAACCACCCACACACACGTCACCCTCTCAACACCTACACCCACACCCCAACACTCACCTCACATCACACAACACAAACACACACACACACTTCGCTCACTCACTCACACACACACACCACTCACTCACTCTCACACACACACACCACCACAACACACACACACACCCGCTCTCCCTCTCTCTCATCAACCCACCACACACACACACACACACTCCACTCACACCCACACTACCACACACACACACACACACACTCTCTCTCAAACACACACACACACACAAACAACACCCACACACACACACACACCACAACACACACACACACAAACCCAAACACACACACACACACACACTCATTCAGACACACACACACACACACAAACTTTCTCACACACATACACACACACACACACACACACACACACACAACCACACACCACACACACACACACACCTCCCACACGCACATCTCTCTCTCTCTCACACACACACCTCACACACACACACCTCGCGCTCTCGCACACACACACACCCACACACCCACCCACCACACACTCACACGCACACACTACTCTCGCGCATCGCGCAACACACACACGCTCACTCACTCACTCTCTCGCACACACACACACACACACACACACTCCTCGCACACACACACACACGTCACGGCCACCCATAGGTGTTGGAAAGGGTCAAAGGTTGTAAATGGAGATGGTGGTCGGCAGTGGCAGAGGTATCTGCAGAGTAACAGCTGGGTCACAAAGCAATCGGCCAAACAAAGGTGGGGGTCCTACAATGGATGTGTCTGAAGTGGCAAAAGGAGATAAGACTGGATGGTTGTTGGTGAGGGAGGGGGTGTAGCCAGAGATATGAGCCAGGAAAAAAATGACTTCGGTCCGTAATAAGCCCAGAAAAGACTCAATTTACCGACAAAATGCTAAAGTAAGCTGACACAATGCAGCTGTTACAGAGTCTGAAAATATTTCAATCTGTACAATAACAACACAATAATGAGAGTCACTTAAGTGCAAATGAACAAAACAATTAATAAAACATTAGACAAGCTCAGTGAGACTCAAAGAGACGCAGTTTTTAACCTTCTACCTTTTGCCATCTCTGGACATTTGATGCATTCAAGTCAGCGTCTGCATGAAAAGCATTTTGCTTTAAACCAAACAGAATTAAAACTCTTTCTAAAGATGCTTATATACAGCTCTAGAAAGTCTATAATTGTGTATTTTAGCACAAAAGTGCTGTGGTACACCTGGTGTTCATGAGCATCTGCTCTCTAGAGGTGTGAAAGCTGCTTCTGAATCATTATTTTAACCTGATTCAGTCCGATTCAGCTTTTCCATTTGCACTTTTCTCACTATCCTGCTTCAGACCTGGTACCTTCTCATGATGCCAGAGATACACTGGACGTAACCAAGAGCAAAAACTCATTATATTGCTTTATATTGCAGATAATCTGAGTTGTGGTGTTTTAGACAGATTATACGCTGAAGTCAATCTTTCAGACGTCATTTATCAACATTGAGCTGAATTGTTGTCTGCTAACTGTTAATAAACTCCATACAGTATCATAAAGCCAGACGACATTAAAGTCAATGTGAAATGCCATTTGAAAGCCGCTTTGCTTCTGTAATGTGACATGTCTGATTTAAACAGGGCGTTCAACAGGAAAACACTGTAGGGCGGAACTTGATTTCACAGTGAATTGATTGGATGTAAAAAGTGTCTCTATATGACAGATCTGAACATTCGAAAGTGTTTTGCATTACATAATGGACTTGAAAACTTGATTTTCTGTTTGTGATCTTAAACAATTTATTGACTAGCTGTGTGACTTTTAAGATGCAATATGCAATATTTTTTATTCTTAAAAATAAAGACAGCTCTTGGGTTCAGAAAATATTTTTTGTAAAACTGATGATATAAATATAAATCCAGCCATTAAACAGACTGTAATATATTACTACATGTTATGGAAGATGACTAGAAAGTATATCATATTTCAATAAATAAGTTTTCAATACATTTGTGACCACTGTTGCCCCTGCTTTGGGATCAACATTATTAAAAACAATAAAATAAATAAATAAATATAATATAATATAATATATTATTATAAATTTACATTTTTTTGTTACTTCAAATAAACATGGCCGAAATAAACACCTTCTTTTATTTCAGCATGTTTTCTTGTTTTTTTTTGTTGAACTTGAAGTACAAAAGAACTACAACTGAAAATAAAAATTAATAAAAACTACACACTTTAACAAAACGAATGAAAATAACCAAAACTCAAAAAATTACTTATTAAAAACGAAAAGAGAAGATATAAGATATATATATCTATATATATACCACACACACAAAACACTATATATTATACATCCGTGTGTGTTTGTGTTTTACACAGTCCCAAGAGACGACATAGTACGTAAAATAAAATATATAGCTGACTTAAAAAAAAAATGTGGACCACTACCCCGGTTTGTTTGATGCGACATGACGTACTATCATCGATTTGTTGTTAAATATTAGTCACTATGTGAAACATCAACAGGTATCAAATATCAATATCACTTATTATCATTCAACGTGCAGCACAATGGTTTGTTTTCACTTTAATATTTGCGAACTGAAACGTGCATTTTCTGTAAAGCTGCTTTAAATGATATGCATCACGAAAGGCGCTATACAGAGAAGAAAATTCTCACCGGACAAACATGATTATTCCCACTTTGGCGATGTCCTCCTGGATGACTTTCCAGGACTCTCTGATGAGCTGGATGTGATCCGGAGTGAGTCTGGCTGGAGCTTCGTCCTCAGTGTGTCTGCTCTCTGCTGTTCTCGGAGTCACTCCGGATCCAGAGATCGCGCAGCCCATCCTGACGCCAGCACGACTCCCTCAGCTCTCAGATAAACTCTGCTGGTGAGCTGTCTGTCTGTCAGCTGGGCGGGTTAGTCGTGTCTCTCTAGCTGTCCGGAGTCAGACCTTCAGAGAGACTGAGAACCTGAAACCTGCTCAGCAGGAGGGGAGGAGTTCATCTTCATCATCAACATCATCTTCATCAACAACAACATGTAAAAGATTCTTAAACTACAGTATTAATGAAAAATCATAGATATGCAAAATATATTCCTATTAATATTGAATAACAGATGCATTATAATGAATTATACAACTTTACAATTATTTATGAAAATATACAAACTATTTACCTTTGATCTTTTCAAGGGGTCTATGATGCGATTTCAAGTTTTCCTTTCTCTTTTTTTTTGTGTTACAAGCTGATTGTGCATAGATGAGTTCCCTGAAGTTGCAAAGACTAAAGTCTCAAAACCAAAGAGATATTCTTTATTAAAGTTAAGAGTCAGCCACACCTACTTAAAACGGCTCGTTCTAACACGTCCCCAGATATCTACCTCACTATGTGGAAATAGTTGCATAATGCCGCCCAAATGTGCACGCAAAGGAAGAAGGTGTGGTTTCAGTAACCGCAGTTTGTGTTGATGCAGCATGTCAGGGAGACGCCGTGTTTCAGTGTGAAAGCAAAAGCAGTTTATTTGGTCTTCCGGAAGTAGATGCAGTTAGGAATCTTTAAGATTACTTACAAAAGAACAGCAATGCATTTTATGGACGACCGGTTCGGAACCTAGGAGAGGAGGTGATTCTATGACAATATGGCGCTTCTGAATCAGCTACTGTTTTTGTTATTAGTTAAGTATTTGCTATTGACTGTTCAAATGCAGAGTTTGTGCATCGTGTGTGTGTGTGTGTGTGTGTGTGCGAGGGTTAGAGAGAGAGAGAGAGAGAGAGAGAGAGAGAGGGAGAGGATAGAGAGAGAGGGGAGAGAGAGGGGAGAGAGAGAGAGAGAGAGAAAGAAACAGAGAGAGAGGGGGGGGGGGGGTTCACATCACAGTGGAGTCAGCTGTCTTTAACCGTGGCTTGTGTACGGCTTGTCGTTCATCCCTGTGTCCTGTCCCGCGACTCTGTTCCCCTTTCGGGCTTGAAATGATGATAAAACTAATGACATTATTTACGGTCTTTATATTTATTTTGAAAGCTGAAGCTGGCGATTGTGGTAAGGTGCGTTACATTTCCGACGCGTGCTTGTGGTGTTCGGCCAATCACAATGCACTGGTCAGCTGGCCAATCAGAGCAGACTCTGCTTGTCGGTAGGAGGGGCTTTGTTTGTAGAAAACGAAGCATTTGAGAGAGTTTAGGACCTACAATAATGTACAGTATTGGAAAAATAATGTGTTTTTTTAACATTAAAGCATGTCAACATATTCTGTTACACCAAATAATGATCTTTAAAAAAGCATCATATGACCCCTTTAAAAAACCTAACTATTGAACACTAGTGTCCTGTATAATTTGTTTTTTGTTGGTCCAGGAGGATTGTTGATGTAATAAACACCTTGTAAGAATATAAAAGCATCCGTTACTTGCTTTCAATAAAGTACTTGCCTCTGTATATCCGTTCAAAGGTGATCTGTAATCCAGGATAAGATTAAGGCTTGGCTCCTCTTCCATGAAAGTAATTAATCATATCCACTCATATCTGCATATTAAAAAGTGCAGAAACTAATTAAACTGTAATACGGCCCCAAGTCATGCGCAATCATTTTGATACAAGTTTCTTAAAAGAAAAAACAAACACAGAAACTTTGTGAGCAGGACAAAGGAAATAATGATTAGAGTGTGGAAAGCTTCTTTTAATGTAGTTTGACAGAAAAATAGAATATGAACTGAACATTTTTACAGAGGTATTGTGCATCATATTTACACCAATTCAAATAAATACAAAAGTGACAGTGACCATGCACGGAGATAAACCCCACCAATGAGCAGAAAAATACAACCAAAAACAAGCTAGCTTATAAAATCTCCCATTAAACGACACCCAAACACACATTTTGTGACTGTGCATTAATATGTTGCATTATATATTAATATAATGACCTCATAATGCTGAATGCTGAGAATTATGCAAGCAAATTCTCAGATAAGTGGAATCCCATCTGACCTTTAAACAACTAGAAATCGGCAGCGGTAAGACAGACATAGCACAATATGTTTTCAAAAAGAGCAGCACTTTAATTTTACACCAAACATTGGCAAACTGAGCACTATTTGACCATTTTAAACTGTACACACCCGGCTGAAAACATTTCAGATTGAAAATGACATCAGTCTTCGTCACGGTTTATCATTCATCTGGCTTAATCTGATTATGATATCCAGTTTTCTCCTCATTAGTGGGGAATGACGTCTTTATGAGATTACTCTCTTTCCTCTGGTCAGTGCTCGAACACAAACAGTGAAGAGACATCAGGCAGTGCCTTTCAAAAAAACTAACAGATTGCATTTAATATTGCAGTGCTTTTCTGAAAACGACAGATTTGCGTGTAGTAAGTTTCTAACAAAAACAGGTGCACTGGTAACTTAGTATGCACTGACCTATTTGTATGTTCTTCCTTATTGCTTTTTATTTCAAAATGTCTGGAAGAAAAAAAAATTTAACCACTTTTTCAAACATTACAAAAATTACAGTACCACAGCCAGCTCCTTTAACAAGTGTTTACATCTCAATGAAATATGCACAAAATAATGCAAGAAAATTCTAATATACATATATTTACAAATGCAAATTTCATAAATATATTCTCTGAGGTCCACATGGATCACTTTTCCAGTTGATTTGCTGATAATTCAAAACTGGAGGTTAAGATTCATGCTTAACCTGTGCAAGATGTATTACACCTCTCAAACAGTGGCCAAATTACATATTTTGGAGATCAGAATACTAGCTGTAAGTTATTTTAAGGATCTGAGAGTTCGGAGTAAAACATTTGCATTATAAGTCTCATGTATAAGAAATCCGGTTCTGAAATCTCTCCCGCAGGTTTTTAACCAAACTATGTTGACCGTTCTCTGCCTTTTCCATCCATGCACTAAAGTTCTGCTCTTTACTGTTTGCCATTGCAAGTTCAGATTGTGAAACACCCTCACATCCAAGTTGATTCTCATTATTGTTCTCTCTCCCCATTGCTAAATCACCCTCTTCATGCTTGATCTGGCAGATCCTCTCAACTACAATGAGGTTGTTCTCATATTGACCAGCGTTGCAACCTCTGTCCAGTTGCTCATGTGCATTAGTGGATCCCAAGCTGAAATCAAAAGCATTAACTCTACACAGTGAAGGCAAACCTTCACCTTCAAGGGTCTTGCTGGAACACGTAGAATCTGTGGATGTAGTTCTCTGCACTGATATATTGCAGAATGGATATGAACAAGACACAGAACGTGATGCTCTGGATCTCTCCGATCCGTTCTCCAGAGCTCTTTCTGAAAAAGAAGTACTGCGACTCACTGGGAATGGATGAGAGGAGGCGGATGCATCACCTTGCCTTTGGTTGTTATATTTGGAACGCAACTCTTTGACATCCGGCCAGTGGAAGGTCTCAGTTTGTACGGGACTTTGTGGTCTCTCGGCGTATAATCTGCAATTGAGGAATTGAGAACTTCCAGGAGAACAGAGGCTGGAAGGTGGACTAGTAGTAGTAGAGTCCGGGATAACGTCCTGCTCATTCAAGTTCAGCAACAGTGGCCTGTCAGGCATGCCTATGAACAAAAGAGCAGTGGTTAAAAGCCTGCTTTTGACAAATAAGGGTGTTTTCACAATAGAGTTTACCAGAGAACATAGCAAATCCCTTGATTTCTAAAGGGGATGGTGGGATGCATGGATGTAGAGCAAGGGTGTTCAATCCTGCTCCTGGAGGGTCAGTGGAGTTTCGCTCCAACCAGCTTCAACACATTTGCCTGGAATTTTCTAGTGAGCCTGAAGACCTTGATTGAGGTTCAGGTGTGGGGCAGTCGTGGCCTAATGGTTAGAGACAGAGTCAGAGTTGTAACCCGAAGGTTGCAGGTTCGATTCTCAATACTGGAAGGTGGGGGGAGTGAACGAACAGCTCTCTCTAATCCCCAATTGCTCCCCGGGCAACGCAGCAAAAATGGCTGCTCACTGCTCCGGGTGTGTGTTCACAGTGTGTGTGTTTACTACTCACTGCTCCTAATATGTGTGCACTAACTTGGATGTGTTAAATCAGCGGAAAAGTAACGATTACGGTACCATACTCGGCCATATTATATAATATAATATAATATATTAAATGAGATCTTTCAGTTTTTGTTACTTCAATAACATTGCCTAAATAAAACAACTTAGTTTATTTCAGCATGTTTTCTTTAGTTTTTTTTTTGTTTAACTTGAAGTACACATAAAAATAACTAAAACTGAAATAAAAATTTATAAAACTATAGACACATAAAAAAAACGAATGAAAATAACAAAAACTCAAAAATTACTTTATTAAAAAGAAAGATGAATCCATATGATATATATAATATATATATATATATATACACACACACCCACACACACACACATATATATATATCCTACGTGTGTGGTGTGTGTTTGACACAGTCAAGAGACTATCAATCTTCTCCAAATAAATATTCACTGGAGTAAAAATGTGACAACTAGCCCCGGTCTGTTTGGATGAGACATGACGTAATATATCGATTTGTTGTTAAATATTAGTCACTATGTGAAACATCAACAGGTATCAAATATCAATATCACTTATTATCATTCAACGTGCAGCACAATGGTTTGTTTTCACTTTAATATTTGCGAACTGAAACGTGCATTTTCTGTAAAGCTGCTTTAAATGATATGCATCACGAAAGGCGCTATACAGAGAAGAAAATTCTCACCGGACAAACATGATTATTCCCACTTTGGCGATGTCCTCCTGGATGACTTTCCAGGACTCTCTGATGAGCTGGATGTGATCCGGAGTGAGTCTGGCTGGAGCTTCGTCCTCAGTGTGTCTGCTCTCTGCTGTTCTCGGAGTCACTCCGGATCCAGAGATCGCGCAGCCCATCCTGACGCCAGCACGACTCCCTCAGCTCTCAGATAAACTCTGCTGGTGAGCTGTCTGTCTGTCAGCTGGGCGGGTTAGTCGTGTCTCTCTAGCTGTCCGGAGTCAGACCTTCAGAGAGACTGAGAACCTGAAACCTGCTCAGCAGGAGGGGAGGAGTTCATCTTCATCATCAACATCATCTTCATCAACAACAACATGTAAAAGATTCTTTGTTGACTGTTTTTAGGACAGTCTTAAACTACAGTATTAATGAAAAATCATAGATATGCAAAATATATTCCTATTAATATTGAATAACAGATGCATTATAATGAATTATACAACTTTACAATTATTTATGAAAATATACAAACTATTCTAACATTTGATCTTTTAAAGGGGTCCATATGATGCGATTTCAAGCTTTCCTTTCTCTTTGGAGTGTCACAAGCGTGCATAGATAAGATCCCTCTGTTTAAACTGAAAAATTACACCAGAATTTTGCTGTGCAAAGCCTTTCAGAGTCTCAGGACTGTATTAATGTTGGGGGCGGGCTTTTGTGGAACGATCTCTGATACTTTATCATCTGCCCCATAATTGCATTCATAATTACATTTAGGACAGTTATAATCCGGAAAGAGCTGATCCTGGGCTGATGGCATAAAGCAGCAGTTTTGAAAGTGTGAGGTGTCAGAGTATAAGGTATCAGTGAAAAAACTATTGACCAAGTAAAATCATACATACATACATACATAAATAAAGTGAAGTGCACATTACAAAAATGCTGATGTGATCAGCTAATTAGGTCATAATTCTACCTTTGTAATTACGAAAATAAATCCAGGTTAACATATTTACGCATTCATTTCTAATGAGAAAATGTATTCAAGCTGTCCATTTTTTCTTTTCTCTCCAAATGAAGAATACATTTTAGCACTAAAAAACAGACAACAGACAAGTGAATAAATATACCAAAAATTCAGCAACAACACTATAAGAGTTGCTGGTGGAATATCACACACGTGTGTGTTTGCCCTATTTTATGGGTATTATTATAAAGCAAATTTAGACTAAAACACAGTCAACTGAACTCAAAGAATGCACAACATTGTAATACAAAAGGTGGGGGGTTTTTTTTTGGTTTTTTTGTTTTTCTCATTGTGAATTTAAGTATATAAATCTTGACACTGCACATATTTAATTTAACTGTATTTTAATTTACTTTATCAAGTGATTACATTTATTAATTTTTTTTGAAACCATGATGAGAAACTATTTTTAATTATATTGGCA
>JADLZN010004113.1:0-30582 GCA_018155175.1 Sinocyclocheilus anophthalmus
GCTCACATACTGTGCCTTCTTTTTGTGTGGTATGTTTGTGACTGGGACTGCATTGGGAATGGGAATCTTAAGCAATTTCCGATTCCAGCTCCTTAAAGGGGTCATATGATGCGATTTCAATTTTTCCTTTCTCTTTGGAGTGTTTCAAGCTCTTGATGCATAAAGAAGATCTATAAAGTTGCAAAAACTAAAGTCTCAAAACAAAAGAGATATTCTTTATAAAAGTTAAAAATCAACCACGCCTACCTAAAACGGCTCATTCTAACACGACCCAACATATTACCTGCTACTATAGGGGAAGATTTGCATTAATTGCCCGGCTTGTTGTTTGCCATTTCTCCAATCACAAATTCAGACATGGTTTTATGTTAACGCTGCAACGCAACGCGTAAAAAGACAGTAAAAGTCATTATAATCCGTAAGTATGTCCCCACTGGATGCAACAAAAGCCTACTTTATAATGGGTTTTAATGTTTTTGTATCATCGCTCTGGCCTGACAGGGCATCAAAGTATGTGAGGGGCGTAACATTTCCGTCACCCGCTTGAGGTATTCGGCCAATAACAAAGCATTGGATAGCTGGCCAATCACAGCAAACCTCACTTTTCAGACCGATGAGCTTAGTAAAAAATGACACGTTTCAGAAAGGCGGGGCATAGAGGAGAAACCATAATGTACAGTGTGGAAAATAATGTGTTTTTTAACCTTTAAACCGCATAAACACATTTCATTACACCAAACACACAAAATAATGTTCTTTTTAGCAACACTCATATGACCCCTTTAATTACAAATGAAACAAATAAGAATCATATATGCTACTTATATAACTGTTTAAAAGTTTGGGGTCGCTAAGATTTTTTAAATCTTGGAAAGATGTCTCTTATGCTCTCCAAGACTGCATTTGGTTGATCAAAAATACAGTAAATTTAATATTATGTATAAAAGTATATTATGAAATATTATCTAATATAATATATTCATCCTTCATGCTGAATTTCACATCATTACATTATTTTCAGTGATACTCAGAAAATATTCTAATGCACTGATGACAAAATATTTTTATTACAATGTATCACAATAGTGTTACATTTAAACAAAAGATTTTGAAAGCTATAACATTATAAAAGTATTTATTGTTGTATTTGAAAAATGTATTAAGTTCCTAACAAGAATAGTTGTATATATAAATTTAAAATGTACAGTCATTCTTTTCAGGCCAAAATATTGATGACTCATCATGCACCCATGGGTGTGTCAATTTTTTTGTCCAATCAAAAGCTCTCTTTAATGAGCAAGTCCCTCCGACTAAAACCACTGACTTGAGCAAGTGGAAATATTAGTCATAACTATTTGAATGCATTTTAAATAATGAATTGAATGTATTTTAACTAATTAAGCATTATATTTTATATGCAATGAGGATTTGAGTTTATGGACTTCAGACAACCATTAAAGAAATCAGACAACCATTGCAGAAGCTTGCGATTTTAAAGTACACAAAATTTTTATATTGTGTATAATGGTATATAATACAGAACAGGATGCAATTTTATCCACAGACCTCATTTTCCTTCAAATAAAAAAGGTTTTAGTTAGAATACAAACTGAACAGCTCAGAATTAATTTAAAGAATCAGTTCAAAAGAGTCAGTTATTGGCAAATCGGACAGCACTTATTGTGCTGTATGCATATGGCTTGTAACTAGCATTTCATTTATTAACATTTACTCATTGTCTCTGTCTTATCATGCTCATTCATTCTAGCTGAACAACAACTGATTGATGCTTTTCAACACAAGACTTCATGAAACCTATACAAAGCAGGTGTCTGAGATCTTGTGCTGTCTTTTATGCATCTATAGAGCTGCCAAAAGCGTAACTAGCCGCTGAGGTGGAAGCCTGAGGGAGGTTGCTGGAGGGCGTGTAGGTCAGAAAATCAAATGGGTCAGTTTACGGCATAGATCATCACAGCTAGCTCATCAACCGAGCCTGTGGAGCGTGCATAAGATTAATCAGCTCTGGAGCTGCTGTTTAGCCATGCTCATTCCACCCAATAAAGAGAAGCAGAGGGCAAGACAAGAGAGCAGAAAAGTGGAGGATGTCAAGAGATGACAAGTCAACAAAACAGCTAATGCAATAGTACTTCACTCAGAAACTAACCAATTGTATAGACGAGACAGATCAATTTGCAATATTCTGTTCACCATCCATGCAACAAAGCCCAGACATGAAAGTAAAACATTAAGGTACGTCGTCTATGAAGTCTCCAATCAATAAACAACAGAGGCAGAAAAAGGGGCCCAAATTTGCCCCAGGCCTTTGTACAGCGACCGCTGGCTGATGACCGAGGACTGGACCTGTCGTATTTCACTTTCACCTGTTTGGTGTTATTTATCAAGGTAGGCTGATCAAGGTGGAGCTCAGCCTGTTTGCTGCACATGAGAATGGGAGAAGATAAAGAAGAGAGGGGAATGAAATATCTTGTTTTTCACCCTTAGGCGTGATACGTCTGCCAGAAAACCTGACTTTGAGACTTGGAGTTGAAATTGTATCCTCAGTGTTTCGAATTGACATGAGCATTGGTTGTATGAACTGTCGGCCACCACATAAACAATACTGACTTGCTTAACTTGCATATTATTTTTATTTTATTTTATTTTATATATTTGACTTGTTTACTCACTGGATAACAATTTCAGCCAAACAGCAGTTGTGGAAAAAATTTTAACAATTAAAAATTTAAGTGGAAACACATTTACTTACTTTCCCTACTTGTTTACTTAATGATTTATTTCTCTCTGTTTGTTTACTTACTTATTTACATATTAATTTACTTGTTTACTTACTTAATAACAATTTCAACCAAACAGCAATTGTTGCAAAATGTTAAACACAAGAAATACTACTGATGTGAAGATATTTATTTATTTATTTTCTTACTTACTGAATAAAGATTTCAACATAATGGCAATTTTAATTGTTTGTTTGTTTGTTTACTTACTAAATAAGGATTTCAATGAAAAATATATTTTATTTATTCATTTATTTGTTTGTTTGTTTGTTTATTTACTTACTAAATAAGGATTTAATGAAAAATCTATTTTATTTGTTTGTTGTTACTTACTAATTTAATGAAAACATTTTATTGTTGTTTTGTTTGTTGACTTACTAAATAAGGCTTTGAATGAAACATATATTTATTATATTTTTGTGTTGTTTACGTACTAAATTAAGGATTGTCAATGGAAAAAGATTTTATTGATTCATTATGTTTGTTTGTTTACTTACTAAATAAGGATTTCAATGAAAACTCTAATTTATTTGTTTGTTTGTTTACTTACTAAATAAGGATTTCAACGAAAAAGCAATTAATTTATTTATTCACTTACTGAATAATGATTTCAATGAAACAGCAATTTTAAGTGTTGATGAGTGGTGGTTTTTTACCTACTTGGTTATTTACGTACTGATTTACTTATTTATTTACTCGTTTATTTATTTACTTATTTACTTACTAAATAACAGTTTCAACCAAACAGAAATGGTTGAATAATGAAAATGTAAAGTCAGTCAAGTAAAACCGATGTGAAAATCTAGTTAAAACAAACCAAAACGTGTTTTCTGTATTGTTTTTTAGCTAAATTATGGTACATTTTATTGAGTCATTTTCATTTAAACGCTGCAGTATATAATATATAAATATCTGAATCAAGTTTTGTTTGATTTATAGCAAGAGACAGGATCACAGAAATGTACCATACATTATTATTGTTATTATTTAAATCTGACTTAAAGACTTATCTTGAAATGTCACTTGTCCATTAAGATTTCAGAGCTTGAAAAATCTGGTATCATGAAAGATCATCATCTGTGTTATTCTACATTAAATTCTACAGTCATTAGCACTACTTAATGTTTCATAAGGATTCACGTGAACTCTTTCCCCCGATTCTTTTTGGACTGCAGACCAAGGCAGTCAGTCAGTCAGTCGCCATCCTCGGGATGGAGCGCTGTCCTGTAAATCCGTATGAATTTAAGTGGCACAGAAGAGTTGAACGTGCTCTGATATGGCGGAGTCAAGCAGAGAGCCAACCGAGCAGAGCAGCCTCGCTCAGCACCAGTGTTTAACTCTCCCTATTTATTATGAGAATTCAAGGCCTCTCGCTCACAGAGAAATGTAGCGCTCTCTTCCCCCAGCCACCTCTTTCATGCTGGGTGCTATGAAATCCTATAGAAGTGCTTTTATCCCCTGAAGATACAGTACAAATCATCATTGGTTTTATCTCAGCTGGGGATGTCGATTTTCTAAATGAGCTTACTCTTTCCAGCTGCCCGTCAAGCCCATTTTCCCTAATGCTTACCCATCACCCCCTGCTTCTGCTCTGCCGAACGCCTCCCCTCTCTGCCCCATCGCTCCCCACCTTTTTTTAACAGTGGGGTTCGGCCCTTTCTTTCCAGTCTTTGTTCGCTCTGGGGAGAAGGAGCAAACAGCAGGACTGATCCTACATTTGCGTCTAGGTATTGTTCCAGAGGCTCGCTGTCAATAGGCTGCTGCTGGGGAATGCATTGACTGGGGAAGCTGAAGGGGGCGAGAGTGAAATCGGGTGAGATTTTGTGCTTCAGTGTGTGTCGCTGTGGCTGGCTTTTTGTGTGCAGCGGAATGTTGCTAATCTGCCCGCCATCGACATGCAAATGAGCGGGTGGCCCTGCGTCAGAGGATTCAGAAGCAATGGGAAAAGTCTCACTCACTCCTGCGTCAGCCTGGACAAAAGGTGCACAACTTCAAAACCTCATAACCAAGACATAGCTCCTCAAAAAGCTTCAGATAATGTATCTAATCATCTATCTACCATATCTATATAATCTATCTATCTATCTAATCTTATCTATATATGATATCTATCTATATATCTACTATTTATCTAGATATCCTAGCTATGGATCTATAACTACTTAACTTCGGCCAGAGTAGTACTTGCCCTTCTAATATTTCCACTGGCCACACACACACTCACACAATCATATATATTTAAAAAATGTATGTATTTACATGCTTTTGCAATATACGGTAATATACTGACCCACTTTCAAGCATTTTATTGCTGTTGATTCTAAGGCTATGACAAATAATTTATTCTGCAGCATAATGCCTAACTAACTAACTAACGAACTAACTAACTAACTAACTAACTAACGATAACTAACTAAATAAGATTTGTGGCTGTTTGTAGGGCTGCACACTTGGAGAAAATGTTTATTTATAATCTTAGGCTAATTAAACAACAACAACACAACAGCAATAATAAGAATAAAATAATAATAATAATATAGTGATACATATTAGTTAAATACAAATATAAAACTTATAATAGACTCAAAAAAAGGTTACCTTGAAATAGATAATATAAAAATAATAATTTTATTTTACATTGCAACTGTAAAATTACTAGACTAATATTGATTTATTTAGTATCAATAATGGTAATTATTAATTTTATTAAATATACTATAGTAAAATGTAGTCATAGTAGTGTATTAGGATAATAATATAGAATCATAATATGATACATTTCAAGGCTGAGTGTTAAAAGATTAACTTTTTTTAAACAGCAATATATATAACACAAGATGATTTTTAGGTCGTATCAATAAGATAATTAGAATAAACATTAAAGTAACAACACAACTACACTAATAATCATGTTGTTTGAAGCCCCAGCGCTCAAGGTTACAGAGATCATGCTTTTGAAAGGGCAGCATATGATGTAACACCACATATGTAGGTATGATATACAACAATGATGATTATACTAAATGAAAAATACTACTCCACTATTAATCAAACTAAACAATTTTTTTTGTACTGGCAGTTACAGTTCGTTAGCAACGGGCTTGCAATTTAATCCATTGATCAACTGTAAGTTGCAACAAAAGCACATATAGTTTCTATGTCAAAACTACTTTTTTTATAAAGAGATAAAGCGAGACAATCGGCAGCCAATATCATGATCAGTAGATGTTTGTGTTGTGGCAACGGCCTTGCACTGGAGAATGAGCAGTGAAGAGCCAGGATACTGGCAGAAAGCATGATGACACGTCCCTGACAATAGCGAACTGATGATGTAACCTTCATTTTAAAAAAAAAAAAAAAAAGTGGGCAAGGAACAAAAGCTTTGGCCGGCGCCTGAGACACAGTATGGTGTACTCATTGTGAAATGAATGTCCTTTCACTTTTGTTTCAGAGTGGATTTTGTGTGTGTGTGTCATTGAACTGATGCCGTCTGAGTGAATCCTTTCACGCTGTCATGGGAGGTTCCCGTGTCCGTAAATAACAGCTACCGAATGCTGTTATTTATGTAGTGGAACAGCATTTGCATTGAAATGGCTGCACATATTTTTTTATGTCTTCATAATTCTGTCGTCTCACTTGTCCGATTGAGGCACATTCACTGGAGCACCTTTGATGAATTGCAGCTCTTTGTTGATAGATCTCAGCCTCTCTGATTCTAGCGCTTTAAGAAGAATGACTGTTTGGTTCTTCTAAACTATAGTTCAATCACTGTTTTAGAAGGCTTTTAATTCAGGCATTGCAGTTAAGAAAACTAGGCTACTGTGTTTTTTTTTTTTTGTTATGCAGTTTTCACATGCCCCTCCTTGAGACTAAAACTAGCATTGCTTTTAGCATTACATTGCATTACTGAAATGAACTGAAAAGTGAACCGTTTGGAATGGTTTACATAAGGCATAACAAACACAACTCACACAAAAAATAATGATTAAAGATATCCAATTCAAATGTTAACTTAAAGGGTCCAACATTGTCAAAACTGAAAGTCCCGGCTTTATGCATGATAACTGAGGTGAGGGGCTATTTAACTACCTTATAAGTTTCAAAACAGTCAATCCACAATCAAATGCACACAGCCTGCATAAAGTAACTGTGATTTTTCACGAACCGTTGTGAAAAGTTGACGTCAGAACTACACAGTAACCGCCTTCAGTCACCACCCGAGCACAGCCCACAGTCCCACTCTTCTTTTGCCAAACCCCCAGACAACAACACGGAAACATGTCGAAAAAACACTGTTCAGTCTGGATGTCAGGAAACTACATCATTGCACAGTAGGGCTGTGACAACCGCGTCAACCATTGTCTATTGCCACCGGTTGCTCTCACTCTATAACAAGCATAATACAAAGTTTTGTATACAAGCGTAATAATAGTAACAGTTACAAATTGTTTTATTTAGACTAAGTCAATGCTAATTCACAAATTACCTCAAACACCATACACGGAGTTTGATCCTTTAGATTGGCAGGTTTGAGCGCAGGAAAATACCAAGTAAGATACAGAAACCAAATGTACATCGCCAATTGGATGTTTCCATCATGTCAACCCATAGCATTTTAAGGGTCTTCCAGTTCACGTGATCGCAAACGCTCGGAGGGTCAGGGTTGTATTTACGCATTCGGTGTTGAAAAAAAAAAAAACATGAATACCATTCTGAAACTCCTGTGTAAGTGCGTTTGAGGAGGTGTTGGCTGCCTTGCCGATCGGCGGTTGAGTCGGCTAAACATGTAAGGCCGGACAACATCCATCAGCAGGACCACTCATACCGGTGTTGCTATGACCTACTTGTGAGTATCACCAATATACCGTACATTATATATATACAATATATATAAAGATATAATAATATATAGATAGGAACATGGACCACGAAAAACCAGTATTTTATGCCACAAATCATGTATAATCAAGTAAAGATCATGTTCCATGGAAGATATTTTTTTTTTTTTTTTTTTTTTTTTTTTTTTTTTTTTTTTTTTTTTGATAAATGTCTACCGTCAATATAGCAAAACCTAATTTTGATTAGTAATATGCATTGCTACGAACTTCATTTGGACAACTTTAAAGGTGTTTTTCTCAATATCTGGATTTTTTTGCACCCTCAGATTCCAAAAATAGTTTCAAATAGTTGTATCTCAGCCAAAAAATGTCCTATCATAACAAACCATACATCAATGAAAATCTATTTATTCAGCTTTCAGATGATGCAAAAATCAAAATTTCACAAAATTGACACTTAAGACTGGTTTTGTGGGTCCATGGTACATATATACTTATTAACAAACAGACAGCCTCTAGTACCTTATGATTACATATAATATATATATATATATATATAAGTTCATATATATTCATTTATTATTTACGCAATAAGGTATGAGAGGCTGGCTGTATTGTGATATAAGTGGCGTTTTGATGCTATAGTATATTGTGCGAAGGATGTGACACAGTGAACACTTATAAAAACGCTGTTGACCAATCGAATCAAGGAATGGAACTAAACCGTATTATATATACTGTATATGTAAATAAAAATATGAACTGTTTTTATATTGATATATTGAATTTATAATAATAAAAAAACAACCCACTTTCACCATGCTAGTGTGTTGATTCCAAGACTAAACATTCACGTTTTTCCCCCAATCTATAATGTTCACTGTACCATATGGAACAGCATTCAATTCCAGATAAAATGGTGTTTAAAATTTTTTATAAACTGTATAAATAACAAAATAAGTCAGAGTTTTACTTAGATAATATAATATAATATCAATATAATTAAAATATAATTAATTGCTAAATATAAACAAATAAAAAAGATTACTTTTTATCTAGTCACGTAAAATAATGTAATCGAGTATTTAAGAAAAAAATATTTGATAATTTTAACTGTAAAATTGCTATACTAATATTTGTCTTAATTTTCAAACTTTAAATCATTAAACTAATTAATGTAAATGAAAAGAGTGACATATTTCTGAAAACACGCAGTGCATATTATTTATTTAATTAAATGTGTCCTGTGATTTGATAATCACATTAATCCATATTGTGATTTTAGTTTTATTTCAATGAATTGTGCAGCCCTTCAGCTGAGCCAAAAGTGAGAGTCTAACAATCCGCAGCATATGCAGGTACTGTACAGTGTTCTCAGCGTATCTTATTTTGATTGCCTGACTGACTGATTTATATAAAATGGTAAGTTACATGATGTACAGTGACAGAGAGCTTGCTCTGCCTCTTATTTCAGAATCATACATCACTTCCCAAATTATTTCCCAAACACAGCTTTACCGTAAAACCTTCAGTCCAGGTAAAGAGCCTGTCTTTAAAAATGTATACGTTTGAGAAACTTCTCCTCAAATTAAAAAGTAATTAATGTCTACCTTTAATGTACAGGTCTGGCCGGGATTGGGCCATTTCAGCTAATGCGCAGCCCAGGTGGCTTAAAAGTGGCTCTCAGCTTGAAACGTGTTGGGCTCAGAGCAGTGGAAACTTCAGATCAACTCTCATATTGCATTAACGCAATTAGTCCCCACTGGCCTAAATAATAAACCCAGAATTCTACCTCCATCTTGTTCAATATTTCATATTTAATTCAGGTGCTCAGAGTGCTGCTACACCGCTCCGGAGCTTTGCTCTCAAATGTAGATATATTTTTTTTTCACAGGAGCCTTTTAGAAGTCATTAAGTAAAAGCCACCCCAATCTCACGTCCCATTCGTGTGATTTAATAATGAGCTATACCTGCCGACTTGCGAATGTTACTTTTGCATATCAAAGTGCAGTTCGTTCTGTTCAGGTCCACTCAGCAATGTTTTTAACCTTTCTAAACCTTATGCGTTTCCCATGCTTTGGGAAAACGAAAAGTAGTGAAATATTATATGATGTAATTAGCAAAAGAAGATGCCCCGTAAAATTGGATTCCATGACAGCGCAGCAAACTTGCTTAGTAACAACTAATCTTTAGCTCAGGAGAATTACAGTTAATGGTCCTTAAAGAAAAAGATGGCCTTTCAATTAACACAGTCTAGAAATGACTCGTGTTTGATTTTCACTTTCAGTAAGTGCCGTGACATTAACAAATCACACTTTCAGTAATCAATGAGTTTTATTTATATACATTTTGTTACATGGTTGTCAGAAGGGTTGTAATCTCAATAACTATGTGGTTTCAAAACTGTGCACTATGTATTTATTTATATGGTTTTTGTGTGTCTATTTATATATGTTCTGAACAATGGTTTGGTATTTTCCCATGCTTTCATAGTTGTCCTACTGTTTGTATTATTGGTATAAATCATTAAATTGATAATAATACTTACGCTATTGAGCAAAATGTGTTCAGTACTTTTTAAAAGTCAATACTTTTATTCGGTAAGGTTGCATTCAATTGAACAAACGTGACAGTAAAGACCTTTTTAAACACCACAACATATTTGTATTTAAAATAAGGCGGTTCTTTTGAATTTATATTAATACAAGAATCCCGACAAATGGAGTTTCCACAAAAATACATATGCATAATATTAATCTAAGATTGCATGCCACGCTGTTTTAAACTGCAGAATCAGCGATTTAGAATGCTTGAGATCATTCAAGAAATACAGGATAAATTACATTTTTAATTTGTAAGAAAAAGTTAAAAGTTATACAAGGTTATTGTAAACTGTAATAATATTTCATAAGTTGACAGTATTTATGAGCAAATAAATGCAGCCCTGGGCAGCATAAGAGATTTCTTTCCAAAACAATAAAAAAGATGTATATGAAATATTACGTAAACATTATTAGTGATCAAAGAAATAAAATCTTTTTATTTATTAATCTATGGGTTAGTAGTAGTAATGGTGTGATTTATTTATGCCTTAGAAATTGGACATAAAGGAAAGATCAGATTGTTTCTAACAAATAAATGATAGTCTGAAATAAAAATAATAATAAATGATAGACATCAGTGCAAAAACAACTTCACATTGTCTTACACTTGAGCTAAAACGTTATAAAATGGAGACGTCTGACTCTGAATTCTGATTGGATGAGCCTCGTTCAGTGTTATTGTAAAATATATATCCCCCCCCATTCTGGGTCTTAGCAGCAGACTCGGCATAGTTGGATAAAGTTCTAGAATGTAAATGGGGATTACATTAATCAAAAACAACAGCAGTCAGAACATACGAGAACATGGTCAAATTTGCCTTGCAATCATCCATAGACATCTATTAGAAAGCACATCACAGCAGCATCCATTGTTTTGTAAATTGATGCAAAGGTAATATAATGCAAAGTAAAGTGTATCCATAGCTGACAACACACGCCATTGATTGCAAATCTGTTTTATTCTATTTTAATGCTAGTTGTTTGGCACCAGTAAACCTGAACTCTCCTTCATTTTGTGCATGAAAACACTTAATTTCAACAGCCATTCAAATATACTATAGTATCTACCAGTTTCTATATCACATTTCAACTGTTGATCGATATACCCCCACATCACTCTGCCCTAGTGCTATGTTTCCTATAGTCCATGAGGATTGCATTCATTGGTGAGATGTACGAGTGGTCATTTATTGAGTGCGTATGGGTTCTGTGCACTACTTGCAGTTTGTGCTGGGGTCACATTAAGAGGGAAGGTGATAGCAGAGCAGCATATATCATAGTAATTAAAGGCTGGCCTAATGATGCAGGCTTCCTCCAGCATGATTCCTGTCTGATCACAGGGCTGCTTCATTAGGAGCACTCAGCCTAACGAGGTGTAGCTGTAATAAAGTAATTCTCTGCCTGCCGAGGTGATAAAGAGCTCCTCTGGCTGAGGGAGGGATGAAAATATAATTATAATTGGAAATGCTTGACTAAAGTTATTGCAGCTCTGCTGAAGGGTGCAATGTTTTTGTGTTTGGATCCATCCCTCTCTTCCCATATTCCTCTCTCTCTCTTCATTGCATTGCCAAAATCTCTCAGATGAATATGTCAGGTGGGATGAGAGGGGTGGGGGGTAATTAAGCTGATTGTAAATGCAGTATTGTGACTGAAGAAGCGGCCCAGGCTACAGAACAGACTGCTTTTTATGAGCCGCTCATCTCATTCCACATGTTAGCGCTTTTGTCTGCTAGTTGAAATAGATTTGATAGTGAAATCACACGGCCCCACAATTTTAAACCCATTTGGATTTTTATTATTAGGGCTTGCTAATGTGAGCATTTCTATTGCCTTTTTTAAAGGAGTGTTCACACTGGCAGCGATTTGCAGCAACAAAATAACATGAAATCTTTAATTTTCAAGAGCAATTCGCAATTTCAAGCCAGCCAGAGCCAGCAGAGACTGTAATGCCTGGGAATCGAGGTTCTATGATAAGTAAGGAAAAATCCCAGTTTAAGTTCTTTCCATTCTTGCTCAAACACACACCACGATTACCATACACACACACACACCCACACAGCACCTACCCCCCCTACGGACTGAGAAGCGAACGAGGCTGTATATAATTAATTAGCATATGTATCAATTTATGGATGAGAAACATCAACGGTGGTTGCGTTTTATTGCAGAGAAGTTTCTGAATGTGGTTGGTACGGGACCTAGATCATGGCAACAGTTTTTCAAAGTGGATAATGTATAGCACGACGCGTGAAGGTAGCGAGCAGTGTTTTTGGAGGAGGCGAATTGTTATTTTAATGTAACAACAACAACAACAACAACGATACAAATGTATGCTAAATACTTAGGGCTTTAATTATTTTATTTTAGTATTATAGAGAGAGAGAGAGGAGATGAGAGAGAGAGAGACACACAGCGGGTATTTGTAGATTTTATTAGTGATCAATTATATACATTCATGCTTTATGGATTTTTTCGTGTCATGATTCTGGCATGGTGGTTGCACCATGCATGACTTGGCCTAGAAGGGTTTTTCAAATGGTTAATAAGGGTGGAAGTTAGATAAGTATTTTTGTAAATATTGTTATTTTTAAACGACTAAACAACTAGCAACTAATCTAAAGAATATTATTCCAAACTAGTTAAGGGTTTCGATAACGAATCTTAATGAATAAATTAAGAGTAATCATAGTATAATAACTAATACTAATATATCTAGAGAGAGAGAGAGAGCGAGCGAGAGGGAGAGAGAGAGAGAGAATTTGTGTATAGTATTAGAGTTATTATTAATTGAATCATCTATAATTTGTGTGATCAATGGAGTTTTTTCTTCACGTTTCTGCATGTTGGTTGCACCACATGACTTGGCCAGAAGTTTTTCAAATGTTAATAAGCTGTGAAGTAGTTTTGTTAA
This sequence comes from Sinocyclocheilus anophthalmus, assembly GCA_018155175.1. Lineage (NCBI taxonomy): Eukaryota > Metazoa > Chordata > Actinopteri > Cypriniformes > Cyprinidae > Sinocyclocheilus > Sinocyclocheilus anophthalmus. The sequence continues at coordinate 13,148 of JADLZN010004113.1, forward strand.
ATATTGTATATTTTAACAACAACAATAATATATTATGCCAAACTATTTCAGGTTTCCTTTAAAGAATCTTATCTTATATATATATATAGGGTTTTTTTTCCTTCTTTTTATAGCTCTGTAGGATGTAGGGTAGTTGTTTACCATGACATTTTTTTTACCGTATTCCCCTCCAAAAAAAAAAGTCAAAATGAATTGTAATTCAGAAATGACAAACATATTCATCATATAAGTCATGTAAGAAGTCGTGCATTTTTTTTAAATTAACAGAACATCATGTCATGGACCCTTCGACTATAAGCAACCACCTACCTACTACCCAGAACTCCTCAGCAACCAAATAGCAGCATCCTTGCAACCATCCACAGCAACTTCACAGAAACAAGTTTTCATTTCTGCTCTTTCTACATATTTGCATTATATAGAGGTACTTCTTAATCGCACGGCTCCAGCAAGCATGTTTTCTAGCAAGAAATGCTTTTTTGTTGTATGACTGTTGTAGTACCAGCAAACATGAGTGAGGATGGACAGTCCGGCCGGCAGAATGAGAGCTTTCCCTAATTACAATATGCACTTCTGTAGTGGAAGCTAGTAAAATGCTCACATTTTTTTTCATTGGTTCACTGAAAAAAAAATTTTTTACCTTTTTAGCTGTGATAGGTACACAAGTCAACATAATGTAATTAAAAATTCATTGGTGCTATTTGAGGTGATTATATTGTCCACGCCTCTTCTCCTCTCTCTCTCTCTTCTCTCTCTTGTCCCCTTTCTCTGGCACTGCGCTCAGGCAACCGCAAGGCACTACAATTAGAATCTTATATATAGCTTTTCCAGTGTTTCGAATGAGCAGCGCCTTCGCCTCACTAATGATTACTATTGTACACGTGAAGCAATAAAGCAGGGGATGGAATATGCCCAGAAGGGTTGTTGCTATGGATCCACAGTCGCTTTCCAAGAGATGTTTCTGTGCTCAACTGTCCATAAATCGCGATCCCAGTGGAATTAGCCTCAGACTGTGTGGAGAGGTACAAAGCCAAGGAGAGCACTCTAACTCCGTCTAGGAGCGAAAGTGATCTCCTCCAGTATTCATGACCTGGCTCTTTTTGTTTGGATAATGCTGAAGTGCTGTGTTATATTGTCCCTTCTCTCCATCTCAGCTGGGGGAGGTAAGAATGAGCTAGACCGGACGATCAGAGAATAGGTGTTCATGAGTGATTTTTGCGAGAGAGAGTGGTTTGGCCTTCGCGTAAGTGTGTCATTTGTGCTCTGTGATGCAACTGCTCAGGCCTGCAAATCTCTCGGTTTTACGGGGCTAGTTTAACGTTATTTGTGGTTACAGGGGTAAAATGCAATTGATCTGGTACTGAGAAGTATTTGGTTTGAAATGTTTATAATTAAACATGATTAAGTATATATGTAGTATACTCAGTGTTATTAAAATTCATTAGCAAAATCCATCAATCTTGGATCCCAGGTCTAATTTGTTATGAATAATTCTGAGCCACCAAGTTGTAAAAAAATAAAAAAAAAAAAACTTCTGGCATTAGTTCTGCATTAAAAAAAAAAAATCATTATTTTCAAACATTTTGAAGCAAATTGTAATAGATATACTGTGGTGGGTTTATACGGGCTTGTATGTGTGTAATGGTGTTGTGTACTAATAATATATATATATATATATATTAGTAAAAAAAGCTTAAAATAGTCTAGAGCAATATTTTAACAGTATACCATATTTACGGTTTACCAGTAGTATAATAATACTCAAGTTACTTTATAGATAAAGCATCATATTGAGCCAGGTCTACTTCTTGTATTGAATTAATTTCATGATCCACCACACATTTAATATAAAGAATCCTCAATCAAATCAGAAACTTTTATGAGTTCCTTTTAATATGTATGACAATTAATATATGAAAATTATGACTTACATTTGTTTTTATTTGGTATTTAGTAGCTATCTAAATGTATTCGAATCGTTTTTTACAATTATTCAAAATAAAATAAAAAAATGATATATATATAATTTCTCTATGAGTGGGTGTATATCTCTGTATTCTACTTGCAATAAACATTGTATAAAGAAAAAAAAAACATTATTTTCTACAAATTTGAAGCAAATTGCCAAGATGGTATACTGTATAGATATGAAATATGATAAAAATCATAAAAATATTGAGATTTTGTTTAACTGTAGTATTACATATTCTAACTCTAGGGCAATGTTATCTGGATCTGTATGGGCAGTGGACTGATATTTGAAGAACAGTTACATAGGACAGAATTGCTTTTCAAATGACCTGATATTATTGTCTCTTGCACAGAGAAAGTATAGTTTGTGTGTTTCATGTCTCGAAACAGTTTGGTGTACTATATAGTGGGATTCTCATTCTCTTCTTATCCAGCACTGTCTTTCTGCTACATGGCTGGTTCTCTCCAAGTGGAAGAATCAGGCAAGCTACATTAAGTCTTGAGTCCAGGCCAAAGGAACAGCTGTGGGCTTACCGTCTGGCTGCTCCCTCTGTCACAGATCCATCCTGCACGTCACGTGACCCAACAAGACAGAGGATAGACTCGGTGTTCACCCTCAGGGGCTGTGCTATATGATCTATCGATGCATCAGCCTCAGATCCGTAGAGAACTACCAGGTGACTTATTTTTTAGCATAAAAGAGGACAATGGTACAAGAAGAATACCAAATTATTGTTTTAAGTGTAAAAATATAGCCAAAGTAACACAGAAATAAAAAAAAAATGGACTTGTGAAAAGCCCCCTGAAATAATCAGGTCTTCACTTTAAGCTTTCATTTAGTGATGAGTGAATTTTTGCTAGAAAAAGAGAAGGAGAAAATAACATGCAAGTGTCTCAGAGCCGGTAAAAGCTGTGAAAAGAGTGACACTTTTTCTCACAGAGTATGACGCAGCCTGCAGGAGTGACATGCGTGGTTGTTGTCACCACTAGAACTACTGACTGTAGCCAAAGCACAGTAAACTCATTTAACCTCTTCCAGGGCCCGTATTTACAAAATAGAGACTTCTGGGAATCCACGCTCTGGTCTCATGAGACCAATTCAATCATTTCTGATCTAACAGCATCCAAAATGTTCTGGTGTTTCTAGAGGAGGAGTACAGAGAGAAGTGATTGGTACCCACAGTGACATTCAGTGGTAGTAAAGCTCTTCAATAGGGATGTACGAGTGCTGAAGGTGTGAGGGAGTTGTACTTTATCAATGCTGGCATGAATTCACACACCACTGTGTGATGTAATACAAAAACCTGAAACAAAAAATGCTACCCTCTTCTCATTCCCTGCAATGTTGGCCATTTTTTTTAACATGACAATGAAGATATTAATTCTCCTGAGTTGAAAATCCTTCAGTGGAAATGTATTTCACTCAATCTTAACACTCTTGAGAAGCTGTGGGGGATTCTGTAGAGACGAGCTGAGCAACACTCCCCCATTAAAGATCAGAGCATTCAAGGAGACGTCTTAAACCGAGGTCGACTATCTGTGGTCATTAAACATCCCAGATGATGTCTTTCGAATAAGAGTAGAGGGTGTGATCTCGGCATACTGGCCAAATTTGCCCATGGCCTCTGATCCATCAGGCCTCCTAAACAATCCAGATTATCTGGATTGGTTTCATAACTATGTATCCTCTCCACTCAGTAAGTGGGTGTGTGGGGATGGGGTTCTGGGACCTATGAGCGGCCGGCGCTCATCCAGAGGATGCTGCACATGGAGGTGGACGAGGAGATACCCCCGGACAATAAAGCGCTTTGAGTACCTAGAAAAGCGCTATATAAGGAATGGTTATTATATTATGTTGCTTGATTTCTCAAGAAAATAATTCCCGAAATGCAACCATGGTTTATGTTTACCCGGCGCGATGCAACGCAACGTGTAAAAAGACAGAATAAGTCATTATAATTCATAATTATTTCCCCACTGGATGCAATGAATGCCTCTTTTATAATGGGTTTTCATGTTTTTTAATTATCGCTCCGGCCTGATAGGGCATCATCACAGTATGGTAGGGGGGTAACATTTCCGTCACACGCTTGAGGAATTCAGCCAATCAAAACGCACTGGATAGCTGGCCAATCACAGCACACATTGCTTTTCAGACCGATGAGCTTTGTAAAAATCGACGTGTTCAAGAAAGGCAGGGCATAGAGGAGAAACAATAGTGGTCAGTATGTGGAAAATAATGTGTTTTTGAACCATAAACCGCATAAACAAATTGCATTACACAAAATAATGCTCTTTGTTAGCCATCATATGACCCCTTTAAACAGATTTGACAAAGAACAAAAATACACCCTGCAAAGGTGTTGCATCTTTAAAGCAGACTCTCTAATATAGCTCAGGAAATAAGAATCCTAAACGGTGTAGTTTTGAAATCATTTCTGAGTTTATAGACTTCGCAAGAAGACAGTAAACGACATTTTACAATATCACATGTATTGTTTGTTTACGCGAGTACACGTGAGTGCAGTTCACAGATTTATAGCTTTTTTATGCCATGTAAACAGCAATGACACTCGAGCTGGTTTCCTGTGGAAAGCGTCATGGGATTGTTTGGTGTTTTGACCGGAAAGTGTTCGGTGCACACACCTCCCTGTAATGGTCACTTTGAAGGACTCTTCAGAGAGATATGCAGCATGCCGCCCTATTCAAACCGGCTGTTAGAAAGATGCTCCCACTTAAAAATCCCTGAATAGACTTTCCAAAAGCCGTCTGGATCGCAGCTTTTATATACACAAGTGTTTGTTTGAGTGTGGCGTTAAATGTTTTTATTTAACACTGGCTACTAGGCCCTTCAGCAGAATATAGGTCAACTCCTCCCACCGCTCGGCGAACACAGAACCTCAAGTGAACTCCCTCGTCATGGCAACGAGAGGGCAGCCAGTCACAGCGCAGCTCAAAAGAAAGGGGTGGGGCATTCAGATTCGCTCTGCGTCCCGTCGTCTTTTTCTGTCGTTCCTCCCAGCTCTGCTTGTTTCCACTGAACTGAAATCTTTTTTTGAGAATCCTAGTGTCTCGCTTTTCTGTGAAACACAACTAATGTGTGGCGCAGCCAGAGCACTTGTTATCTTGTCATCTGGGTTGCTCGACACAGTGTTGACACTGCGATAATTGCTTCTCGTCCGGCAATATTTATTTCAAGCCAAACTCTACTTTTTCGACCGTTGGAACCCGGATCATCCAGCAGCGTTGAATCAAGTATTTTCCACTGACAATGATTAACTCTTCAACGGCTAAATAGTACACACTAAAACCTACAAAAAAAAAAAAAAACACAAAAAAAAAAAACACAAAAAAAAAAAAATAAAAAAAAAAAAAAAAAAAACAAAAAAAAAAAAAAAAAAAAAAAAAAACACAAAAACAAAAAAAAAAAACAAAAAAAAAAAAAAAAATATTAAAAAATAAAATCTACATCAAATAAACACTTTTGGATTCTTCGGCAAGGGACTTCGGCACATTTGCATCTCTTTTTAATGCTGATGAATCATTGTCCCTTTGTAAATAAATACCCAAACATGCATAGTGTAGATTACAAAGTTTGGAATACATTTTTGTTTTTTTAAATTAATCTCTTTGCATTTATTAATCAAAAATACAGTTAGATGTCGCTCTATTGTAATACTATTTTATTATGCAATTTAGTTTCCCTGTACTGCAAACTGAATTTCCAGGCATTTTCAATTCACCTACACTATCGTTATGACTCTTTGCACCACCGCTCACCGTTTTGCCTCCGTGATTCCTCCTGTGTTCCTTTTATGGTATTTTTCCTTTCTTGTTCAGTTTGATTACTTTAGTGATTCCATTGCCTTCACTGTGCTTCTACCCTGATTGCTCCCCTGTGTTATATGCCCAATCTGTTTTTCGTTTGGTTTGGCTCCCGTGCTCTCACTTTGTTGTAAACGTTCTGTGCTCTTTGCTCCCTGTCCTGGATAACTTAAGACTCTCGTTTTTGTTAATCTCCCACTCTCCTCGTATTCCTCCCCATGTCCGCAGCAAGTGTGCACGCCTCCATCTTCGTGCTCACATGAGTCCTTCTATAAAATCATTCCTAGATCATATAATTTGATGCTCATTCTCCATTATTTGGTGTTCAGTTTATTAAAGGGTCATAGTATGCTGCGAAACCAAGAATCATCAGTATTTTGCTGTTCCTTCGCTAGTGTAATGAAAGTGTTTTATCGCGCTCAGCTGGTTACTACTGGTTTCTAAAAAACGCATTGTGATTTTTTATTTCTCTCCTGGCGAATTTACCCGCCTTTTCTGAAACTTGGGCGTCACTCATCGGGTCTGAAAGTGCGGTGTGCGGTGATTGGCCACAGCTATCCGTGCGATGTTGATTGGCCGATCCTCAAGCGTGAGACGAAATTCGGTTACGCCCCTTTTCATACTGTGTGCCGTGTCCCCGAGCGACAAGAAGACAAAACCATTAAAAAACCCATTATCAACCGAGGAAACATTTTTGCATCCATGAGCATAATTACGGATATATGATCTTATTATACGTCCTAATCCACATCCCTTTCCAAAACTCATGTCTGCTCTTTTTGCTGAGATCGCGCCGAATGCAAACTAATCAAGCGCTCACCTAACGACGCTGCCCACAAACTCTCGCATTTGAATCATCAGTGGAACATCTTTACAATAAAATACTTACAGTCGTGACGATTTAGAACGCCGGCTTGTAGTCTACTCTACTAGGATCGGACACCGTCCTCCATAAAATTTGCCGCACACACTCTTGAATATCTTTGGGTTGAACTCAACGTGCTTCTGGACAGTGTATGTTACACATATCAACTTAACCACTGATTTCTTCATAGCTCAGGGGCCCTTTTTGGAAGACCAAACAAAGTAAGCTGTTCTCTTCACAACGAAAACACGCGTCGCTCACAAGCCAATTGTCGTTCGCGGCGGCAACACATCTAAATGAGAACTCAAAAGTATCGGCCTTCTGTCTTTGCGCTGATACTTTGGGGTCGGTGTTATGCCATCTTCCCACATAGTTGAGAGATATTGGGGGCGTTTAGGACGGCCGTTGAAGGTAGCGTGGTTAACTTTTATAAAGAATATCTCTTTGGATTTGAGACTTTCTTTGCAACTTTACAAATCTTCTTTATGTACCAAGAGCTTTTAACACTCCAAAGAAAAAGGAAAAATAGAAATTGCATCATATATGACCCCTTTAAAGGTTATTATTCAACTAATGTTAAACTATTTTTTAACTGCTTAATATTTTTCTTTGTGGAACCATTATCGTCTTTTTTGCTGAATCAAAGTTACTGAAGCAACATTTATTTGAACATATTTTTTTTTTGTACCATCGATAAAATGGTCCTTTACTGTTACCTTTTGATCCTTAAATTCGCATCCTATGCTGGATGGAAAACAAATATATATATTTTATATATTCAACACGTTTGTTTTAAATTGCTAATAACATTTCACATTTACTGTTTTTACTGTATTTTTATTAAATAAATGTAGCCTTGGTGAGCGTAAGAGACTTCTTTTAATATTAGAGAAACTGTTTAAAATTGTAAAAGTTCATTTACTTTTAAACTTTTTCATCATTCCAAACGTTTATATCTCACTAATATACAGGTAATAGTACTGAAGTTAATAGTTCATATTTGAATACGCACTCACTGCTCTATTCATTAAAGAACTAAATTAATCTGTCGCTTGTTTCATAGAATGAGAGAAGAGACCGACCAAGAAAGGCATGACAGAAGGATACGATTGGGTGGACGTTTTTCGGGTGTTTTTGGTGATTTTGTTAATCATGCGTACTATGCTGTTTTAGTCTAGACAGTCTTGCATTTTGTGAGTTCCGTCCTCATCGGCACAGGCCCCTCTTCGTCTTTCTTATGCTGATTACCTTCCCTTCATGATATTTTAAACATGCAGGAAGCATTAATGTGTGTTGAAACAATTTAGACCACAAAAAACACACATATGGGCCGTACTGAAATGAAACACTGAAAGGTATGTACAGGAAAACCACAATTTTTTTTCACTAGCTGAAATGAATCTGGGTTTTATTATTCTTTTTAAAGTAGATGTATTGCATATACATACTGGTCTGGTTTGACGACCCTTGCAGGAAAAAATACTGGCAAACGCTGTGAGTAATTTGGCCAAATGCAGACCTCTGGGTGGTTTCAGGATTCTGAGCTATGCTTGTCTTCACCGCAGGCTTGGCGATAGAGCATCTCTCTCACGCTCTCTAAATGTCTCTTTCATCACTGCCTGCATTGTGCAGATTGTTTACAGTCCAACTCATATCCTGAAGAGATTTGGGAAAGAAGAGGGCAATGGAGCGCATCGAGAAAAGATTTAAAGCTGAGTGGAACCTGACAGCTCTTGTGTTCTTGCAACATTTTCAGTCCGGCTTGTGCAACTCTTGATGAAAAACTCTCCCTCGTGCCAAAGTACAGCTTTTGTCTAATGTGCTAGTAAGACATTAGGACTTACAGCAGGTGTTGCAGGGTGATGAAAAACCTTGTGCTCAACATGGGGAACAGGTAACAGACACTAACAGAGGTGACCAAATAAAAGCTTCAAAGAACAAAAAAAAACCCTGAAAAGACTAAGGACCACCTACTCAGCTGTCAGTCAAACACTGCACTAAAACAGGCCCAGTTACATGTAGCTTTAAAAGAGAATAACAATTTGATTGAAATATTTGGGGAAGCACATGCATATACACAACCGTTCAAATAACCATCCCACGGACAAGTTTGGGGTATAGGAGTTTGATTTTTAAAGAAATGAATACGTTTGGATTTCAGCAGGTGAGTCCTTGTCCGCAAAAAATTATTATATACAGAAATGTTTTGTTCTGCATCCCACATTTTAGCCATTTACTGCACTTATTCTTCTCGTTATTTCCAACTAAGCTGTCTACGGAACCGGAAGGTCTCATGGCCACATTACCAGAAACGCCTTACTTCCACATTTAAAAACAAGGTGGATAGAGTAACATCCTGTCTTACCAACCGCGCTCGATCTCATTTCTCCTTCCAGATGGTCAGAAGGCTGGTGTGGTGTCTCTTCGCACGTACGACGAAGGGAATGCCTTGTTGATAATCTTTCTCCAGCCTAATGCGGTCCTCACGAAATAGACCATCGTTCCGTGGCGTAGAACCGCATAGACAAAAAGCAGACTGAAAGATTAAAATGAAATGAGTTATCACCATCAGCAGCGTTGGCAAAAAAAAAAAAAGTGCATGCCTGCAACTCCCTGGTTAATCGGCCGCTCTGAATGCCAATCCCTCTGTAGTAGATGATGCGCGTTGGTTTAAAGCGTGTGGATTTGTAGAACTGGATCAGCAGCTCTCTCACCATGGTGGCCAGATCCTGAATGATGTCCTGACGGTGCTGCTGCACCCGCACCGTGGCACAGTATCGGCTTGGGTGGGCATCCATACTGCCAACAACCTAAATATTATATATAAAAAAACAATTAGCTTTTTTATCATCAAGTCAAGTCAAGTGAGCTTTATTATCATTCTGCCATATGTGGAGACATACAGATGGATGAAATGTCATCATGCCTCACAGGTCCACGGTGCTACTCAGGTAAACATATGAACAAACATGGGCATGTACACAAAACATAAAAAGGTATCTAAACATATATCCTATACAGATCTACATATATCTATATATGATATAACCTATATAAGCAAAACATATCTATAGCTTTACAACCTATATAAAATAAATATTATCTAGAGGGCCCCCTAGCTCTGAGATGTTAAAAGCCTTATTAAAGACTTTTGAGATTATATGATATGGCTTAAAATTGTGTACAAGTAGTAGACTGGTCACACTTGTGGTATTAGTGCTACTTGGCACTATGCAATTAACATAATCAGCCTTAAAATATCAGAGGCTTGTCAGGCTTACAGCAGCAATTGAAGGTTTCTTGCCATCTCCAGCTGGTGGATGAGTCACATCTGCACCCAGAAAGATGACTGGTTGCTGAAACACTAAGGGCCTAAAGACAAAAACGATAGCTGTACTTTCCGGTCAAATTTCATGGGAAAGCAGCCCAGGCATTAACAAACCTGAATCAGAAAAGTGCCTTAAGCTTTCTGCACGTCAAAGGCTTTCAAAAAAGGTGCCCTTACCTGCCCTGTGGAAGAAGAATGTTGTTGACTCCACCCAGTTTGACATTAATCTTGAGGCAAAGGTTGGAAAGGGTCTGAGGTGTGGTCTTCTGTACATTCTTCACCTGGACACACTGCGTGGCCATGCCAAGAACAGTGTCTCCAACACGCTTCACCTCAGCTATGAGAATTGACAGCGTTTAGAATGTTACAACTTTACAAACTAGCGATACCACTTTTTCCAGTACTCGCCCGTTACAATTTTTTAACATATTGGGTACAGAAACAAAGAGTATGTTAAATGTTATTTGGGTTAACTTAATTTATCCAAATAGATAGCTCAAACAAAATTCTTCAGACAACCCCCTACAACTCTCTCACCTTTCACATTTAATATCTTACTATATTTTTAGAAAATGGTAACAGAATGTGACAAGAACTCAGAGTTAAACTGTGCCAGAACAAATTCAGCTTGATTATGTCAGATAACTTTGATAGAAAGGTATGTAATGGATTACAATAAACCAAAATTTATTCATACAGCTGTCAATATTTACACAAATATCAATACTTTGTCGGGTGACCCTTAACCTCAATGACAGCCTGTAGTCTCCTGAGCATGCTGTCATCCAGGTTCATGCAAACTCTCTTTTCTCTACAACCTCCTCGCTCCTTCCCTACCCAACTTAGTTTTGTTATGTTTATTACAAACCCGATTCCAAAAAAAGTTGGGTCACTGTACAAATTGTGAATAAAAACATATTGCAATGATGTGGAAGTTTCAAATTTCCATATTTTATTCAGAATACAACATAGATGACATATCAAGTGTTTAAACTGAGAAAATTTATCATTTTTAAGGGAAAAATAAGTTGCTTTTAAATTTCATGGCATCAACACATAAAAACTCAAAAAAGTTGGGACAAGGCCATGATTACCACTGTGTGGCAACCCCTCTTCTTTTTATAACAGTCTGCAAACGTCTTGGGACTGAGGAGACAAGTTGCTCAAGTTTAGGAATAGGAATTTTGTCCCATTCTTGTCTAATACAGGCTTTTAGTTGCTCGACTGTCTTAGGTCTTCTTTGTGGCATCTTCTTCTTTATGATGCGCCAAATGTTTTCTACGGGTGAAAGATCTGAACTGCAGGCTGGCCATTTCAGTACCCATATCCTTCTACGCAGCCATGATGTTTCTTACAACTGATGCGTATTGGCTGCATGTCATGTTGTAAAATGCAAGTGTCTTCCCTGAAAGAGAACGACGGCTGGATGGGAGCATTGTGTTCTAGAACTTCGGATACCCTTTCACGCATTGATGGTGCCTTGTCCCAGATTGTAGCGCCATAACCACCTCGCACTCATGCACCCCATACCAATCAAATGCAGGCTTCGCACATGAGCGCTGATACAACTAGCGGGTTTTCCCTTGGCCCTATAGTCCGGTCACATGGCGTCAGTTTTTTCCAAAGAACTTCAAATTTTGATAATCGGCTGACACAGAACAGTTCCTCACCCTTGCCACAGTCCATTTTTAAATGAGCCTTGGCCCAGAGAAATCGCCTGCGCTTCTGGATCATGTTTAGTTATGGCTTCTTTTTTGACCTATAGAGTATTAGCTGGCAATGGTGAATGGCATGGTGGATTGTGTTCACCAACAATGTTTTCTGGAATGTTTTCCTGAGCCCATGTTGTGATTTCCATTTACAGTAGCATTCCTGTATGTGATGCTGTGCCGTCTAAGGGCCCGAAGATCACCGGCATCCAGTATGGTTTTCCGGCCTTAACCCTTACGCACAGAGATTGTTCCAGAATCTCTGAATCTTTGGATGATATTATGCACTTTAGATGATGATAACTTCAAACTCTTTGCAATTTTTTTCTGAGAAACTCCTTTCTGATATTGCTACACTATTTTTGCCGCAGCATTGGGGGGATTGGTGATCCTCTGCCCATCTTGACTTCTGAGAGACGCTGCCACTCTGAGAGGCTCTTTTTTATACCCAATCATGTTGCCAATTGACATAATAAGTTGCAAATTATTTTTCCAGCTGTTCCTTATATGTACATTTTAACTTTTCCGGCCTCTTATTGCTACCTGTCCCAACTTTTCTGGAATGTGTAGCTCTCATGAAATCCAAAAAAAGCCAATATTTGGCATGACATTTCAAAGTCTCACTTTCAACATTTGATATGTTAACTATATTCTATTGCGAATAAAATATATTTGGGGTTTTGTTTATGAGATTGTACTTTTCCTTCCTTTTTTTACTCAGCAATTTGTATAAATCACATGTCCCAACTTTTTTGGAATTGGGTTTGTACTTCTTTTTGACATATCCGACCGAACTACAAACTTGCCAGTGATGTCTGTGAGAAGGTATCTCACATGACAAGCTTGGCGCAACTGCGCCGCCGCGCAGCGTCAATCCACTCAGCCGTTATTTTGCTTATTAGCTGGCACAATCGGCTATAGGCTTTAAACTGTGTTTATTTATTGCATACACATATCGCGTAGACTCTTTATATCTCTAATAACTCCGTTCTGTTGTTCTGTTGTCAGTTTTTCTTTGTCTGAATATGGCACTTATCCCATGCTGTGTGGTATCGGTGTTTGGTATCGGGGCATTTTAACGAGTACGAGTACAGGAGCTCAGTATCGGGCCTGATACCGGTGCATCCCTATTACAAACACACTGCAAACAAAAACACTAAAGAAACCAAGAGAAGGTAAATTACCATAAACAGGGGTCTTCCCAGGTAGGATGACAACCACCAGCTGTAAGCCTTGGTAAGTGTACTTGAGGTGTTTGAACATGGGCTCCACACTGTCTGCTCCCTGGGCATATTTGCAAAAGCACGGCTGGCCCTGAATGGGCATGCCAGCATCACGTGATATCTTACGGAGCTGGTCAGTAAACGCCCTAGAGAAAACAAACAAAGGATTCAACCAAGCAAGGGTCTGAATTTTTTTTTTTAATTCCACCAAATACAAATACTTCTCCAGATCCAGGTCAAAGCTGACTTACTTCAGAAGAAGTTCTGTACACTGCCTCTGCGGGGCAAAGCAGGCAATAGCCCACACTTTGATCTCAATCCCTGTGTGGAACTGCTTGTTCCTCATGTCCCACACACCCTGGACTGGGGTTGCTATTGCTTTGTTCTGAAAAAAGCCAGAGAGACAGGACCAAATTAGGAAGACACATCCAGATTGGAATTCAATGACAAGGTTGGCAAGATAAACGTCAAGTTGATCAGGACAGGTTCCTACCCTTCCACCATATAGAATTGAAGGTGCCTGAAGGACCCGACCATTGACCTCAGTCATCTCGTCTCTTACCATAACTCCAAACTCACGCACATAAGGATCGGTGTTGAAGTTGGCACTTCTCATCTGTCACAACCAAATGAAATCCATCATGAGGTGTGGATGAGATTTAGAAGACTGAAAAAGGATAGAGAGCTGCACATACCAGTTTGCTGATCTCATCCTGACGGTCAGGCGCAGACCTGGCTGTGGCACGTATCATAGTGGAGGTCTGATTGTCTGTCAGTTTCTTGATGCATCTCTGTCCGGCTACTATGTTACAGACCTGCATTTAAAAAAAAAAGAAAAAAAAAAAAAGGGAACGGGGCCAGAAAGCCACACCTACATTCAGAGAAAGAACATGATAGAAAGATTTGTGAAAAAGCTAAGCCACGATCGATTAGTCTTGACCAACCTCCAGCGAAGGTAGGTTGTTTTTCTGCTCCTGACCAACTTGTAACATTGGAGATTGGATAAATCCGCAGCATCCAGTTTTGTACTTATCCTGAAGTACTGTGTACACCAGTGGCATTAATGGTCTGGACCCTTCTCTTGCTGTAAAGGAAACCTGAGACGCAAATACAATTCTTAAAGCATTGACCTTTAAACGCTGCGTCCTCTCAAATGATGATAGAAATCATTGGCATTCATACAGATAGAGCTCCCGCCATTTACAAAAAACATCTAATACGTTGATGCTGGCTGGTCTCCTAGTCACTCACAACCCCTGTATTTTCTCTTCATCTGTCCCAATTGATGATTTCAACCTTCAGACCTGATATGTAAAAAAGAAATCATGTTCAAAACAATGTTCCAAAAAAATCATTGGGATGGCATTATTACTGTAAATGAATCACCTTCTGATTTGCCTGGTAACTTCACTCCTGGAAATCTGTTAAGGGCTTTCTGTTGCTCTTCGATGCTTTTAACAATCCAAACCTCACACATGAACTCATCACAGTTTAGATCTTATAGAAGGCAGTGGCTCACCGAATACAAATATTACAAAAAGATTTGATATAGAAATTTCAAGAAACATTTTAGTATGCAAATGATTCAGTGCAAGCCTGACCATCATGGTTGACATCATCTTCAGAGGGATCTACCACAGCACCTGATGGAAGTCCAAACCAAACTTCTCTTCCTCCCCGCGGGGCGTTGGAACATCCCCAGAGGGAGTGAAGAAGAACGTCCGACTGGCGGGTACCTGCAGCCACACAATACGTGTTTTAAACAGCACGTGTGCAGAAGGATGAGTATGACAGGCCCCATAACAGTGACTATGGAAAACGTGTCAACAAAACACAGCCATTAACCCTCATAGAGGGCAAATGTCATGACAACGTCCAGCAGCATGAATTAGTCTCAAAGGGATGTTTGGTAGCCGTCCCTTCAGTGCTTCATTAGTCTTGCAGACTCACACGCAACCATCTTCTATACTACTTCAAAGGCTCCTTCTTTCCCTCCCCTGAATTGTGACCTTCCAGCTCTACCTAAAAGAACAGTTTTTGACGACATCAGTTACTGATGTGACACGTCCATAAAATGTACAAGACTGTCAATAAGCTTTGATCAGGATACAGAGTAAACATATTTCAGTGTACTTCTCTACTTCAAGTAAACATCAAAGGCCAAACAGATTTATTATTACTTCTAACTAGTGCAGACTATGTCTCTTCCATGTGTAAAGGCAAATGGCTGTGAGAGTCTACTTCACATACACAGACTATATACGATCATCCAAAGATCTGCGGCCTTAAATGTCTCTGACCATCGTCTCAACGATTTCACTACAAAAAACCGTAAGTATCTATTTCTTCCAATCAACACAGTTGAATTTCCAATTTTCATCCAAAGGATGTTACCGGATTACTCTCCCGTGGGCATCCTTCTCAGGCTTGATGCTATTGTCGTAATGGGTACACACCACCTCCAACTTGGGTTGTTCCGTTCAAAGACAGTTACCTAAGTGTATTGTCCTACCCAAAAAAAAAAATTTCTTTTTGTGCCCAAGTCTGGGCGCGTGTGAGTGTTGAAGACATACTCTTTTGCGCAGGAGACAGGACTATGGGACATTCAACACAAACAATTGTAACATTTTTTTTTTTTTTACATAAATTAGAAACATTACCTTTTTTGGACCATGTCCATTATTTTAAGCTAGAAATGTCCATTTTTAGTTCAGTGGACCTCTGAGCAACTTAATCCTATTAATTAGGCCCACACAAACATTTAGGTAAGACTATTAGAGCTCTGCTGTGCCACAAACTCAAACACCCCACCTTACATAACATCTTAATTTTCCTATATAGAAACTAACTGGTCAGCTTTAGTTTGAAAAGTTACTTACTTGCTATCAACTTCATTTTTGCTTAACTATCGAAAAGCAATATCTCACATTGTTGTACTGAATATTAATAATTTATAGTAATTTTCTGCCAGGACATCATCCATTAATTTTTACAAACATTTCTGTTAACCCTAAAACACAACGCACTTAAGTGCAAAATTTTAAATACAGCTTAAACACCTGTAAACAAAAAAATACATACGGAAATTTCCTTAAAGTCCCCCTGTAGTGAAAATCAACTTTATGTTGTTTATTCGTCTATGGGGTGTTTTTAATATGCTTTTAGACAAAACATGTGCCAATCCATTTATTAACACCATTGCTGAGTATTTTCTCCTCAAAACTGTAGTCTCCCAAAGGCAGTCACAGAAACATGGTTTGAAACAGCCTTTTTTGTGCTACATCACAAAATTCAATAACCAATCACGTCAAGGGATCCTATCATTAGCATATCATTAACTGTGCTGCAAAGCAGAGGTCTAGTGAGAAGGCAGCATGTTAATCCGTAAACAGTATATTTTTCTTTAGGTGTTTTTGCCACTGCGTAATATTTCTCCCCTTTTTCACGATGTCATTTGCCGTTAGCGCGTCTTTATTTGTATTTAGAACGGCCTGAACTTGAATAATGCCCCACGGCAGCAGTTTATTTCCGCTCTCAAACTGACATTGGTTTAGATTGTATTGGGCTGTCACGTGATGACAAACGACTCCACCCAAAGACTCTGTCAGATAAGAGTTAAGGTGAGCTACATCATGACTGACCGACCCAGTAAACAAGAAATTAATCTTTCTTTTTCTATAGCATTACAGTTTTGTATTGTTTTGTAGCGAGTTGATCAACGTTTGCGTAAGTAGTAAACTTGTTAGGGAAGTAGCACATACCATTTTAATTAGATTTTGCTAAAATGAACGAAATGACTAAAAAAAAAAAAAAATTTTCATTTTGCTGAACGAGACTCAAAGATCCAAGTAAAAATGATCCGAACTTCCCATCACTGCACACTTGCTTAACTTTAGCATTACCAGCTTATTTCTGGTGGCTTAATTAAACCAATTTTCCCCTTGCCATTGCATCGCTTTTACTAAGTTCAGGAGGCACTGCTCATGGCTGTTCTGTGTGACGGAGTGGAGCGGGCTATTGCGTATTCATAGTGGCCATCTCGTATAGTAAGTAGGCCAGGTGGAGAGTTGCATTCAAAGCTATTTTAAGGCATTAGAAATTTTCACCAGAATTTTTTTTTTTTAAATGTCATTTTTATGATCAAAGATGAGTTTTAAAGGATAAAATTTTTGACTACAGGGGGACTTTAAAATAAATATGGTATATTGTGCCCTATTTTTTCGGATTCTTTTTTCACAGTATTTGATACTGTAAGTAATAAACCTCATCTACTACTGTACTAACTTACCCAATCAGCAACTGGAAAATGAAAAATACTAAGCAATACTGAAGGTTTTAGAGAAAAAGTGTCAAAACAAAGCTCTTAACAGTAAATTAAGTTTCAAGACAATCATTCATTTGGTGTAAAGCTTTAAAAAAAACATTTCAAGCAACTTGATAAACAGTACTGAAAATATATGCTAGGCTTTCAACAGGCCAGCTTAGTCTGCGCTGCTTACCAGAAACATCTGACC
>JADLZN010004114.1:0-31164 GCA_018155175.1 Sinocyclocheilus anophthalmus
CTCCTTCCACCGCGTGTCTTTAAGCGTTACGCATCGTTACAGTACCCCTTCCACCGCGTGTCTTTAAGCGCTACGCATCGTTACAGTTCCCCTTCCACCGCGTGTCTTTAAGCGCTACGCATCGTTACAGTTCCCCTTCCACCGCGTGTCTTTAAGCGCTACGCATCGTTACAGTACCCCTTCCACCGCGTGTCTTTTAGCGCTACGCATCGTTACAGTACCCCTTCCACCGCGTGTCTTTAAGAGCTACGCATCGTTACAGTTCCCCTTCCACCGCGTGTCTTTAAGCGCTACGCATCGTTACAGTTCCCCTTCCACCGCGTGTCTTTAAGAGCTACGCATCGTTACAGTTCCCCTTCGGCGCACCGCGTGTCTTTAAGAGCTACGCATCGTTACAGTTCCCCTTCCACCGCGTGTCTTTAAGCGCTACGCATCGTTACAGTTCCCCTTCCACCGCGTGTCTTTAAGCGCTACGCATCGTTACAGTTCCCCTTCCACCGCGTGTCTTTAAGAGCTACGCATCGTTACAGTACCCCTTCCACCGCGTGTCTTTAAGAGCTACGCATCGTTACAGTACCCCTTCCACCGCGTGTCTTTAAGAGCTACGCATCGTTACAGTACCCCTTCCACCGCGTGTCTTTAAGAGCTACGCATCGTTACAGTACCCCTTCCACCCGCATTTCCTTAATAGAAGCACTCGCATCTGTTGCTACAGTTCCCCTTTCCACACAGCGTGTCTTTAAGCCCTTACGCATCGTTACGTACCCCTTCACCGCGTGTCCTAATTAGCGCTACGCATACTGTGTTACAGTTTTCCCCTCTCCGCCGCGCGGTCTTAAGCGCGTAGCGCATCGTTTCCAGTACCCCCTTCCACCGCGTGTCTTTAAGACTTACGCCTCGTTACAGATTACGACCCTTTCCACCAGCGTGTCTTTTAGTAGCTACGGGCAAGTCGAATGGACGGTACCACAAACCTTTGCACCGCTGTCTTTAAGCCCTACGCACATCGTTACAGTTCCCCTTGCCCACCGCGGTCTTTAACGCTGGAGAATAACTCTCGTAAGTACCCCTTCCACCGCGTGTTCTTAAGACGTACGCATTCATTACAGTATCCCCTTACAAACACCTCGGCTTTAGCGCTACGCAATACAGTTGACAAGTTCACCATCCTTCCACCGGCGGTGTCATTAAGAGGCTACGCATCGTTTACGTTTCCCCTTTCCACGCGTGATCACTTTTAAGCGCTACGTATCGATGTTACAGTTTCCCCCTTCCGCCGCTGTTTCTTCTTTAGCTGCTACTCGATGCGTTACCGTACCCCTTTCCACCGCGGGTCCTTTAGTAGCTACACGCATCGTTACCGTTTCCCCTGCCCCCGCTGTGTCTTTAAGCGTCGATACGCATCGGTTACGTTCCCCTTCCACCGCTGGTCTTAAGAGCTACGCATCGTTCAGTACCCCTTCAACCGCGTTGTTCTTTAAGTCGCTACTCATCCGTACAGTACTCCGCCTTCCACACCGCGTTCTTTAGCGTACGCCATCGTACAGTTCCCCGTTCAGCCGCTTGTCTATTCAAGCGCACGCACTTCGTATCACGTAACCCCCTTCCACGCGTGTCTTTAACACTGCGCTCATACTCATCGTTACATGTTTGTCCCCCTTCCTCACTAGCTCCACCTGCGTGTCTTTAGTTCTCGTTACGCATCGTGTTCACCGTTCCGCGCTTCCCTCTCCGCGTGTCTTTAAGCGCTACGCATCTACAGTCCCCTTCCACCGCGGTCTGTAAGCGTTATGCATCGTTTACGTACCCCTTCCACCGCGTGTCTTTAAGAGCTACGCATCGTTACAGTTCCCCTTCCACCGCGTGTCTTTAAGCGCTACGCATCGTTACAGTTCCCCTTCCACCGCGTGTCTTTAAGCGCTACGCATCGTTACAGTTCCCCTTCCACCGCGTGTCTTTAAGCGCTACGCATCGTTACAGTTCCCCTTTCACCGCGTGTCTTTAAGCGCTACGCATCGTTACAGTTCCCCTTCCACCGCGTGTCTTTAAGAGCTACGCATCGTTACAGTTCCCCTTCCACCGCGTGTCTTTAAGAGCTACGCATCGTTACAGTTCCCCTTCCACCGCGTGTCTTTAAGAGCTACGCATCGTTACAGTTCCCCTTCCACCGCGTGTCTTTAAGAGCTACGCATCGTTACAGTTCCCCTTCCACCGCGTGTCTTTAAGAGCTACGCATCGTTACAGTTCCCCTTCCACCGCGTGTCTTTAAGAGCTACGCATCGTTACAGTTCCCCTTCCACCGCGTGTCTTTAAGAGCTACGCATCGTTACAGTTCCCCTTCCACCGCGTGTCTTTAAGAGCTACGCATCGTTACAGTACCCCTTCCACCGCGTGTCTTTAAGCGCTATGCATCGTTACAGTACTCCTTCCACCGCGTGTCTTTAAGCGTTACGCATCGTTACAGTACCCCTTCCACCGCGGCCACGTAGCTCCATTAACTGTGGTGTGTACGTGTAATAATCGTAATATGAGTTCAGCGTATGGCCGAGCCCAGAGGAGACTCGTGTTGTGTTCCGGGGCAAAGCCAAACACATTGTGCAACAACAATATCAAATGCGGGAAACTGTTCATTGATTATTCTACAATTAATTAAACTACAATTGGAAAATACTGTAAATTGCTAAATCGTTCTGCGTGATGATGTTTAATGTCTCCAACAGCGCCTGCAGTCCCATTTAGCAACTCATTAGCAACCGTCTTTTTCAAGAAACGTGACGGTGTAAAAAATCACAAGTGGGGTGTAACTGTGTGTTGTATGTAGTAGAATAAAAGGCAAGTATCCTGAGCCTGTGTGAACCGCGCACCTTATTTGAGGGATTTAACCAAACTCCCACTGACTCTGGGCCATTGGAAGCGCAAGTGCTGCCATGCTAACTCTTCCTGGCGTTGCCTTCACAGTGGCGTGATAGTTCCCTGTCTGTACACTCATGCCATATCAGACTTTCTGAAGCTTGCTCAAGAACTAGCTCTATACTGTAACTGCACTACTGTATGCCGACTACAGCTTTTTAGATTAGCTTGTGAAAGTGTGCAGCTGTAAAGGCTTGACAGCGTAGTGTGTAACATTGTTGTCCTGTGACTTCATTACGGCGCATGTTTAATTCAACACGAGCTATCATCTCAGAAACAGTTTAATAGTTCAGATTTAAAACAGTGAAGATCAGCAGTCAGATCAAATCATGACTCGAGAGAAGGAGGTGGGAACTATTGGCACAGCAGGAACTAGGGTTGGGAATTTTTTTGCTGGACGATGACATCAGGGGGTGGGGTTAGGGGTGTGGCCTGCGGAAGCGTTGAAACAAAAAGGCTTCTATCGGAGCGATTATTCTATATTCTTATCCTTTTAAACCGCATGGGTCCCAACCTGGCTCCTGGCTGTATCGACTGTCCTTCAAAGTTTAGCTCCAACTCTAATCAAAACACCTGCCTTTAATTTTTAAGTGATCCTGAATACCCTCATTAGTTGCTTCAGGTGTGTTTGATTAGGGGTGGAGCTGAACTTTGCAGGACAGTCAATCGCCAGGAGCAGGATTGGACACCCCTGCTTAAACTACTACCTATGTGCAATGTTGTCATCCTAATTCTAGCCCATCCTTTAAGTAGCCTACACGTTGCCCCTTTAAGGTCTTATCTCCTTTTTTGTATATGAAATTTAGGAAAGGGTAGTGAATGGCTGCATATGGGTTGTATACCTAAGACATACTGCCAAACGGTCTCTGGCGCTGATCGGATTCCTGAAGCTAGTTTGGCTCTTGCTGATGTCCTCTTTCACGATGTCCAGGATGCCTTGAAACTGATATTGACTCATACGGAAGTATGAATAAAATCTGTCTTCAAAAGACGATACCTCTCTAATCAGAGTGTGAGATTCTCCCAACTCCTCTCGTCTTTGAAGGATCTCATGTACCCAACAGCGTCTGTTTTTCTTTTGCTTTTGATATTTTTGTGAAATATAGCAGCAGCAGGTCATCTACATCCATTTTCCTAACTTTGAAACCGCAGCGCGTTGCGCCCCATTTTTAAGGACATAAACCAGAACCTATCAAGCGTATATTTGTTCGTTGGTGTGGACGCAAATATAGTTATAGTTAAAGTTATCGTTATCGTTCTTGGTGTGAACAGGGCTTTAGTCTGTTTGTGGAGCCTCAGTATCAGCCGAATGAGGGGGCTTTTTTCTGCGTTCATTTCATGGTGTTTAAGGACTTTAAAATGATAAGAGTTGGGGTCACTCAATTTTAGATGCATCCAAAATTTGGTGTCTCTTTTCTCAATGTGGAGTATAGAGGGTATTGGCCTAATTCTGCCCTGGCCCCCAAAAATGGGGCATGTATTAGATTGTGTTTCCTCCATGTAACCTTAAGTATGCTTGTACAAATTCTGTATGCAGGCTTCAGGGTGGATTTTTGTCCTGTTTTATCAAACTTCATGAGTTAGGAGAGGGACCCCACACTTCCGCCATATAGTTACCTGGTTGTACAACCGCTTGGAATATTTTGAGCCAGATTCTGATGGATATTTCAAATTGGAAAGATTTTTTAATGGCATAGAAAGCCCTGCTTGCTTTCTCTTTCAGTTCATTCACAGCCAAGTTGAGGTTTCCTTTTGCACTGAATTTTCAACCCAAGATATGTGTACGTTTGTGCATGATCAATAGTGGGTCATACCCGAGAGTTGAATTGCATGTTTCTCATACTGATTTTTTGTTCCGCCCGCCCCAGTAGCAAAACTGACCGCCACAAATAGATTCTCCAAAAGGCTTTGACTTTGTTGAATAAACATGAGCACTGCACCTTTTAAAACCCGGTGCGTGTTTTTGTGTTTTTTTATATCACGTGTCGACTCCGACTGTCGTCAGAAATGTTAGATGTAATTTCATTTCATCCTTGCCTGTTGTCTGACTTACCCGCAGTGTTTGTGAGCGTGTGCTTCTCTGCTGTCGTGTACAGCACTACCTCGTGGAACCTCGATCTCTACCACTCCACAGCGCCTCCTGCTGCCAGAGAATGAGTTGCATACAGTGGTTGTCGAACGTGGCACCTTTCATACCCCCCTGCGACTTTTTTCCCAAAGTGACTAGTGACATAATGTAGTGACTTCTTGGACATAACTTAGCGAGTACTCTGTGATCGCTGGTTCACTGACGCAATGCGCGGAGTCGCGCTCACCCACCTCTCTCTCTGGGTCTGCTCTGTTCAGGAGCGGCGAGATCGCGCCTTCATTTAAAATAGCTATTAGGTTCGTCTCTACTTTCATGCAAATGTAGACTAAATCACAGCACAGGATTGTCTTTGTCTTGTCCTTTTCTGATGTTGTTTTCCTTCAATCAGACGATGGCTCAAATTATAAAGCAGGATTTTTGGTCGGATTACGTCTTGGAAGGGGAGCTGGTAATAATCATTTCAGTCACTTATTTCTATTATCTGTTGTATGAGCACAGAACAGTATATATATAATGAAAACCGTTTTATTAGAATTTGGCTGCATTAAAATACAAGGCATGATTAGCTAGAGAGACCAACAAATGGAAAAGGCAATCAGACGCGATGACATCATGAATATGCATAATTAGATCTGGCGACATTTAGCGACTTTTCAAGCTGGCTTTAGCTACTTTCTATTGAAAGAAGTTGGCAACACTGTTTGCATATATATGCTGCCACAAATAGAGTCTAAGTCTGTGAGAAACACTGAATTGTGTTTCTCTCCCTGAACTCTGGGTCTTTTCTGGAATGTTAGTACTCTAGTTTTGTTAGGATTAATAGTCAGGGCCCAGGTCTGACAGAACTTGTGCATGATGTCTAGGCTCTGCTGTAGACCCTCTTCTGTTGGAGACAGCAGAACCAGATCATCTGCAAGCAGCAAGAGCTTTATGTTGGAGTCATGCAGTGTGAGGCCAGGTGCTGCTGATTGTTCCAGGAGTTTTGCCAATTCATTAATGTAGATATTGAAGAGGGTCGGTGAGAGTGGGCAGCCCTGCCTTACACCCCACCCATTAGTAAAGAACTCTGTTTGTTTATTTCCAATTTCAATTGCGCATTGATTGTTTGAATGCATTGTTTATTGTATTTTTTACCTCCAATACCTGATTCTAGAAGTTTTGACAACAGACCTTCATGACAAATTGAATCAAAGGCCTTTTGGAAATCTACAAAGCAAGCAAAATGTTGGTTTTGTTTTGGTTAATGTATTTGTCGATCAGGGTGTGTAGGGTGAAGATGTGGTCTGTTGTTCTGTAATTTGGTAAGAATCCAATCTGACTTTTGCTGAGGACACTGTGCTCTGTGAGGAAGTGTACAAGTCTTGTGTTGATGATATTGCAGAACAGCTTCCCCAGATTACTGCTTACACAGATGCCTCTGTAGTTGTTGGGGTCTGATTTGTCTCCACTCTTGAATATGGGCGTTATGAGTCCTTGATTCCAGGTTTCAGGGAAATGACCAACACTCAGAACCAAGTTGAACAGTTTTAGTAGGGCCAATCTTAATTTGTGCTCTGTGTTCTTGAGCATTTCGTTGAGGATGCCATCTGGTCCACTTGCTTTTTGTTTTTTTTAGGGCCTGGATTTTATCAATCAGTTCATTTTCTGTATTGGGGTAGTCTAATGGGTTTTGATATTTACCAATTGTATGTTCCATGTGAATCACTTTTTCATATGTTTGGGTTTGTTCTGGGTTCATTGTAATTTCACTATAGAGTTTTTCAAAGTGATTTTTCCAGGTGTCTCCATTCAGTATGGCTGCTTGTTCATTATGTTTTTTATGCAAGTAATTCCAGTTGCCCCAGAAATTGTTAGAATTTAGTTTTTAGTTGATTTTGGATGTACTGTTCTTTCTTTTTTTCTGAGTGTACTTTTATACTGTTTAAGTTCTTCACAATATTGATGGCGTAAATCTTCATTGTTTGGTTGTCTGTGTTTTTGATTTGATAATTGTCTTAATTTTTTCCTCATGGTTTTACAGCCTAAATCAAACCATTTTTCATTTTCTTGTGTTGTTTTATGTATTTTCTTAGAGGATGTGAGGTTAGATAAATTGGCCAAATATTTCAATGTATAATTTATGTTCTCCACTGCCAGATTGACACCATCTCGATTGTGAGGATAAATTCTTCCTAGAAAATTGTCTATAAGTAGACATACTTTTGGATGGCCAGTTGCTGTCATATATTTTTCTGTGCTGTTTTGTGCCCATCTGTAGTTCTCTCTAATGTTGTACAGCTTACTGGGCAGTGAATGTATGTTGGTATTTGTTGTCCTCTTTAGGTAAACAGCAATTTGACTGTGGTCTGATAAGGGTGTTAGTGGTTTGACTGGTGTAATCGAATAGTGCTAACTAAAATAGCAAAAATGGGGACATCTGACTACATAAGTGAATGCAACGATTGTAGGCAAAAATCGCTGCGAGATCATGGGTCAGTACAGCCCCATCGTGCTGATGAGCGCAGCTCTGTACGGCGTAGTGCCTACGCATTCCAAAGGTACCGTCCCCTCGAAAGAAAAATATTCACCCTGCCATTGACGAGGTACAGACCGAGGCTTCGGCAGAGCTCCATCAGAAGCTTCCCGTTTCTATTCACTTTGTCATCAGAGCTATTTCTTGGGAAGTTTACAATGTTTTGTGGGAAGCTCTGTCCAAAAATATAGTTATTCCCATTATCTGTGGTGTAGTCGGGAAGAGATCCTGTCCTGGCATTTAGATCCCCACAGATCAACACACTTCTCTGGGCCTGGAAGTGGTTAATTTGACTGTGGAGAGATTTAAAGATGTCCTCATTATAGAATGGAGATTCAGAGGGAGGAAAATAGAGGGCACATAAGAAACCATCTTTAGTGGTTTGTTTGGATAATGTGCTTGTTGATTGAGCCAGATATGTGATTCTTTTTATTTTTTTTGGATGTATTTGTCAATTTCTTGTTTGTGCCAGATAATGATGCCCCCTG
Organism: Sinocyclocheilus anophthalmus; assembly: GCA_018155175.1. NCBI lineage: Eukaryota > Metazoa > Chordata > Actinopteri > Cypriniformes > Cyprinidae > Sinocyclocheilus > Sinocyclocheilus anophthalmus. The sequence continues at coordinate 8,000 of JADLZN010004114.1, forward strand.
AATCTCTTCCACGTGTGATTTTTTCATGTTTTCTAGAGGATAAAAATATTTCACAGTATCCTGGGGGACAAAGAGTGACTTCATCAGTTCTGCGCCATGTTTCCTGTAATATTATTATGTCCATGTCTGATATATTGTTTAAATCTGAGGTTTGGGTCTTGTAACCAAAACTAGATGAATTAATACCCAGTATGTTCCACATTGTATTAATTAGTGTTTAATTGAATTAATCAGTGTCTCTCACTCACTCTGTGTCAATCTTAAAGGGATAGTTCACCATTCATTCACTCACACACCGCTGAAGCACATCCAGCAGGATCCTGAACAATGGGCTCCTATCAGGAGCAAGCATCTGTCCTCGGACTAAACGCACTGCGTGTTTCCTTCAGTGTCCATAGTTCTTCTTTGTGAGGCGTGCGCTTCAGGTCACATGTCCAGAGCCGCTGCAGACACACGGATGGAGCTTTAGGTGGCGCTGAAACACTGGAAACTGATTATCGGATGTGTCTGACTCCACACACACTGAACACATGCTTACATCTGAATATACACACTCGTCCACATTGATGCTCGTCCTGGCTTCATTAGAGACGGCTGGAGTTAAGAGACGTCAGCAGACACATCTGTGCTCCTGTCTTAGATGAAGCTCCAGTCTCTCTCCTGCGTGTTATTGAGCGGCTGCTGGACCCTGCTAATCGTGATAGAGCATGATGCTGGGGTGTGTGTGAGTCAAACACTGCTGTGTTAGCGTTTCACACACACACAGATTCATGTATGATCACATGATTCAGAGCCCCTGGAGAGCCGGTGATCATGTGACCTCAGCGTGAGCACAGATTGGCTGTGGGCTTGTAACCAGGCAGATTCTGACAGACTGTGGCATCTCATACATGAGCTGTGTTATTAGTTCTGAATCACCTCTTTCACCAGCCCAAACCAGATAGTCAGGATTAAACCAGTTTAGAGAAAAGTCTATCTATCATTAACAGGTTTGCACATAGTATTAAAAAAGCCCACTATTAAAGCGAGAGGTTAGAGGTCCGAGGAACACATCTGAACATAGCAATCATGCTACTGTGTCAACAACAATGATTGTCTCTCAAAGTCATTTCATTACAAATGTCCTGGGATTATTATGTGGGAGTGTAACCACAACGTGATAAGGAATATATTGATGACTGTCCATGGCCTATATTAAAATTCTATACTATTTTGACTAAATAAATAAAACACTAAAACATAAAATCAATCATTTTAAATGTGACAAGAGAATTTAGGCATATTAATATTATAATGAAGAGTATAAAAATAGTGCATAAATGGTATAAAAGTACAATGTTATAAAAAATGGATATTCATTTTTTAAATTTCATAAAAAAATAAAATAAATTGTTATTAAATTATTTGCAAGCGTTAAATGATGGCAAAGGTAATCTAAATGTAAAAATAGTGAAAATGAGAATGCAGGGGTAAATACTGTCTGATGTATTTCAAATAGCAACTGATACTGATCAGTATAATGCATAAATATGCACGGCAATGAATACAAGTAAAAAAAGCATAATATTATAATCCTCTATAACCTACAAACACAACATAATTGTTTATAAGATATATTATATATATATATATATATATTTATATATCACACACACACACAATGACATTTAATTTGCCTTGCCATAGGACAACATTAATCACATCATTAAATGAATCTTTAAAACACTAATTTATTAATATATATATATATTATATATTGATATCGATATATGATTTAGGTTTGAAGATTCTTTTAATTATGTGTGCATTTTCTTATGGCAAAGGCAAATAAATTCAATACGAACGGAGCATTCAAATTAATATCCGCTCGACAGTAAAAATTCAATCTATACTGACTATATAGACTTACCCAACTAACCCCCTACTTAATACTAACCATGATTAATAGTGATGCAGGAAATTCAGTTAAAATTTATTGCATTAGTATACTGATTTTATTTATATATTAAAATACGTTGAGCAACATTGGATCAGCCAATAGTGTGAGTTTGGCATGGGTCTGTTTGACTGTCCAATGGCTGACAGTTCAGAAAGCCTGTTTGAAAACGGGCATTCTTTTTTGTGACTGTTTGGTGTTTCTAATGTGCACAAATGACACACTTCACCTTTCTTCTAATTCACAAGAGGTTTTTAAGTGCTAGAGAGCAGACGGTGACATTCAAACAGAACCATCTGCACTTGAAATACAAAATATAATTTAAGACCACTTAAAACGAATTCCACCAAGAAACAACTAAGACATCAGAATAAAATATCTAATAGTGAAAGCACTGAAGTGACCTCCAGGTTTTCAAGATTAATACAAATGCCCTGTACCATGTCAATGGGTTTCAAAAAGCAGTCCTTATGTAACTATTAAAACATGCTCAGTCTTTTTTTTCCTTTCCCAGTGCAATTCACCCTGTCACTGACTGACAATGTGAATAGGGTTGGGTATGTTTTTTTTTTTTTTTTTTTTTCCAATACCTGGTGCCTAATCGTATCTTTAAAAAAATAAAAAATAAATAAATTCCCCCAAAAATGATGGATTGGTCATTAGCACTATAAACACATGATGTCCGTTTCATTCATACTGGACGCCAGGTCGCCCTCGCACAGAAAATCCACATATCCAGTCACAGAAGTAGCAGAACTCTTGACCCTCCAGGAAATCCCTTATATGGACAAATACATGGTTATTTTAGCTGTAACTGAGTAAACAGAACATTATAAACGTTTTGAATGATAAAACAACGACAATAAACTCTCGACTGCGACAATATAGTTTATCTATGTTATTCAAGCCATCTCTGGTATTTCATAACAATTAAGTATATTTATAATATGGGACCCTATTTTATTTTCGAAGAAAGGACGTAGGGTCAGTTTTTTTTTGTGATATTTGCTTATTTTGTTTTATAATAAATAAAAGAAAACAAGTAGATAGAGTAGAAAAAGAATAGAGAATGCTAGTGTTAGAGGGTTATTTTTAAATAAAAATAAAACAATTAAATAGAACAGAAAAAGAACAGATAATGCTGGTGTTAAAAGGTAATTATTTATAATAAATAAAAAGAAAAAAAGTAGAAAGAATAGAGAATGCTAGTGTTAGAGGGTCATTTTTTAATAAAAAGAAAACAAGTAGTAGAATAGAAATAGAATAGAGATTGCAAATGTTAGAGGGTCAAGTTTTTAAATAAAAAAAAAACAAGCAGATAAAATTAGAAGTAGCATTAGAATAGAGAGTGCTATAGAGTTAGAGGGTCAAATAAAGATGGAATAGATGTGTTTTTAGTCGTTTCTTGAATATGGTTAAGGACTCAGCTGCTTGGATTGAGCTGGGCAGGTCATTCCACCAGGAGGGAACAGTTAATGTAGAAGTCCATGAAAGTTTTATCATAGGTAGAATGCAAAATGTTTCAATACAAGCATTTCAGTCAAATGTAATTTATGCAATATTTCAAACCTTCAACCCATGGCAACAGTTTTAAAGTAGCCCAATTCTGTGGAAAAAATTGGCAACCCTGCATTCAACAAGAGCTACCGGAGTCAGCTTTGACTGATCACAGGTCGAGAATAAGGAGAGATGACTGACAAAACCATGCTGGAGTATTTGCTGCTCAACAGATCCTGAGCTCATTGACAAATATCTGATCTTGTGAGATGTGCTACCTTTACACAGAGTGCGTGTGATCGCGAAATCGAAAGTGAAAGTAAACAGCGCAAACGCTCATTCAAAAATATTTAAATACTCTGCATCCTGAGAGCGGCTCCCTGATGCGCCAAAATTATACACAATATTAGAATGTTTAAAGGAGTGGACACGAAAATCGCGGGAACAGGCGGCAATAGTCAGAGATTCAGCGGGAGTGGGATTAAGAAAACAGCCGAATCCCGGACATTTTGGGCAATTAAGAAATCCCGGCCGGACGCATTTTTGTAGGTCCAAAAAGAGGACATGTTCGGGGAAAAGAGGACGTATGGGTCACCCTAATTTATAATCTATTGCTAATTGATGTATTCTTTTTAAAGTAGCATATGGAACATATTTTCTGCCTCATTCTGTGACAAGAAGCCTCATCAGATCACAAAAGGAAGCATTTGACTGGTGTTGTGGAGTAAAAAGGTTATAATGTTCTCTTTTGTTGGATAACAGGTTTAGAAATGTGAATACAAGGGAAGTTTAGCTTTAGGTATTTTAATTTAAGCATGTTTAGCTTAGTTAACGGAAGGCTACCTGCTGCCATCAGAGCAAGTGTAATTACTGCATTCTCGAGCTCCTTGGATGCTCTCATTTCCAGAGTTGTGCTTTTAAGTCGGAATGTGAAAACAACATGGACACTCTCGTTACTACAAAGATGTGTTGGATTTGTATTATTAGAGCTTTCCGACTTGAGTTCACGTGCATTTTTTCTCAGTCGGGAAATTATTTTTCTATATTACATGATGCTTCTTACGTCCGTTTCGGAGAACCAGAGGACAAATATTTCAATCGATTGCTGTAGCATTGGTGGCACCGAAATCTGCATTCGGTTCTAGTACATACCGGTTACATAGGTACCAGTGATATAATGGTACCGAGTTTCGGGTACCCTACCCTAAATGTGAATCAATCATATCACCCCATCTGTGACCAGAATAATAACCTCAGTACATTAGGCTCAGTGAGCATCGCCAATTCCCGGGAACCCATTAGCTAAAAGCACCAATGGGCTATTGACACTCGGGCTAAGCGCTGAATTTATGAACCGTCAGCCAAAGCTGCATTTGTATCTGCTGTTAACTCACTCAGTTTCTTTCTTGCCACCCTGCAGCCACTGTTTGAGCAGGTACTCGTAGTAGCTGTCCGCACGGGCCCCCAGCGTCAAGGCCCCTCGACGTGTGAATTTCCCACTGTTTGTGTTGATGAACATGGGCACCAGACCATCACGCTTTCCCTCCAGTCGGTGGACCTGTCTGGTAACCTCCTCCACTGCATTCTGAAAACCGAGGAAACTAAAATAAAAATAAAATAAATAAAATAAAGTAATAAAGTAAAATAGGCAAAGCTTTTAAATATTTTGAAATGTGAAAATTTATAAAATTAAATACATTAAAATGTAAATAAAAAAATAAAACAGTGAAATAATATTAATACATAATAAAAAAACCTGGTACTGTGGGTCCTGTGTGAGTCGGCTGAGCTCTCTGAACTCCAGCTGAATGCTGGTCACCTCTGCGACTGTGCTGTCTGTGGTCCAGCGTGGAGGGTGAGCAGTTCCTTTACCAATGTTCACGTCAGAGTAGGGGATTTTAGATGGGGTTTTGAAGGCAGGCATTAATCTGGACCCAATGTCTTGCTGCAAGAAAAGAGACACAACATGTATTGAGGTCTGTGGTCTATTAAAATTGTTGCATCACATGACTTAGCTGTATGAGCCAAAATAAAATAATGAGCTATACTTTACATTTACAAGGACAAAAATGAATGATAATGGAGATGCTACTAAGACATGAAGTACTTACAGCTTTATCCAGGAAGAGAGTATCTCCGGTCAGGTGGTATGTGCTCAAGAGACCCCCCAATATACGGATGGTACTCTCAAAAAGATTCACGTCCACATTCTTGGAAAATAACAATTCTGTCTCAACCCACTTCCTGGCCTCGGCAAACTCTATTACAGAAAGAATTAGAGAGAGGGGAAAAGACAAAAGAAGGGACATAAAGAAAAAATATTATTTTTCCATATTATTTGAGTTTTTATTCTTACTAATATAACTATAATATATATATATTTTATTTTTTTTTTATTTGTTTCTTGTCTTTCTTTGATATGGGCACTTTTGGCTCTGTGGACTTTTTCAAAACACACTCTCTAGTTTATTTACATTTATCTACTAACAATGTCCAACAAAGAATATGGAAATAAGGTTTTTTAGATTTTTTTTGTATGTACCCATCAGATAATAAATGCTTTTTAGTCTGAAAGAGTGCAATGGTCATCCTAAAATTTTCTTTGAAAGAATATGGAAAATTAAAAAAAAAATTGCAGCTTGATGGGAAATGACACGCGATACAATTTTAAAAATATATTTTATGCAAGTAAAATTATTTGCCTTGATATTTCTTTATTTTCTTCACTTTTCACATCTCATATTTCATCTCAAGAATGCACTTCACTGACACTGTATTTTATTTATTTTTTTATAATTTTCACACAGTAAATAACAAAATGGATGGATTTTCCTATTTTAAGATTGCAAGACAAAAGTAATAAAATTCATAAATAAAAGCCATCTGAAAAGTAGCAATAAAAGAAGGAAATGACTTTTAATAAAAATCAACTTCTGGGAATTAAAAGTGCCTGTGGCTGAAAAAACACCCTCATGTTGAAAATTGGAAAGAAAACAAAGAATAGATTTGAAATTTGCACACAGTGGTCATGAAACAGACTGGCAGACAGAACTGCGATTATAAGGCTAACCGTCTTTCAGTCCCAAGATCCACATGGTGTCCAGTGCATCTATGAGAGTGAGGCCCAAGCCAAACCACTCTCCATGGGTCTTAGATATGGGCTTCAGTTCATCATGACCCCACGCAAAAGCCTTGTAGCCATTCCATGCGTGCCTGAAGGCCTCCCGCACCGCTTCCACACGATCCACGGCCTTCACTGTCAATGAGTACAACAAATAAGTCACAGAAAAATATTGAGAAGATGATCACATGTCTGTGACGGTTGATCTTAAGCACAAGCCAAACTTTGGCACGTAATCCTGCAAAGACAAATACCTCAAATTGTGGGATGAATTCTGATACCTGGTTTTAAGCTGGCAGAATCCTCGGCATCAGCCACAGTTCCTTCTTTTCCATGTGCAGTGGACTGAAGCTCCGTCCCCTGCTCCGCCTCGATCATCGCCCCACGCCAGCTAGGAATCCAGAAACTGGATCAGTTGTGACAGCAGTTTTTCTAAGATCCAACCCATCACCTGTAATAGCACCGTTTCCTCCCACACGCCTCACGAATATAACTGCAATTACACACGAGCAGGAGGTGGAGTCCCGCAACAGGACACAGCTGGAGGAAATGAAGGCTCATCACAACTCACTTCAAAACCACTGTGTTACCAGCTCAACTGTTAATAAACTCTTCCCTGGGGCGCTAGCACTGCACCCGAGTGTTTATCTTCAGCTCCTGTTGTTTATTTCTCTGCTCTTTCTAAAAAGGAGAGTTCATCCTAAAATGAAAATTATGCTATTATATACACACTCACAAAAAAATTGATATTTTGATATGTTTAGCATGCTTTCTGTCACTGTAAGGAGCCCCAAGTGTGTGAGTGAGACTAATAGCAATAAGCACCAATAAAAATCATAATTACTATCTGAGCTTTAATACCTCTACTTATTCAAAAGGTTAAATACTAAGCCAACAACAAATAATTGTCAATGTCTAATCCTAGGCAAATCATCATTATCAAAACTCTCATATAAAAGTGGCCTCATTTCTTGAATGTAATCAGACCAAACCTAATGACTGTTTTTGCTTCTTTCCCTCCGTCTTCATCTCTCTTGACCGTGGCTGCTTCTTCATCTTTCACCTGCCAGTCTGACACATTCCCTCGCTTCTGTAGGGCTGGAGGACCACGCTTGCTAGGGGGCTTCCTCTGCAGATTCAAAGCACCCAACATAAAAAGACAAGAGTAGGTGAAGAATCTAGTAGAATCTATCATTTTAATCTAGTATCTTATAAGTTAGCTGAATTAATGTGCTTAGATCAGCATGGTTATGGTTTACTTTATTAATATAATATTAAAATATATTAAGGGTTAAAATAATATTCGTTTTCCTATTTTTTTATTATGATTTAGAAATACTAGAAAAAAGTTTTTTTGGCGTTTTAATTTTTCTGTTATTACTATTATATGATTTATTTATTTTTAAATAAAATACTTGTTAATTACTTAATATATATATATATTTAATTGTTAGTGGTATTTTTTATTTAATAACTTAATCAATTATATCATAATCTATATAAATAATTTATTTATTTAAAATGCTTTTGTTTTGATTTAGAAACATAGCAATCTTTGTATCTTTTAAATTATTTACTATCTGCATTATTAATATGAAATTGTTAATGCTTTTATTTTTTATTTATAAACACTGAAATTTTAATTATAATAATAATACTAATTTTAAATCTTTAATTTTTAAAAATATTTGAATGAAGAAAATAATGCATTTTACAGCACAATTCTTGTTTAAGGTTTAAGCTGATCTTTTCAGCAGGAGCTGTAAAAACCTTTGCAAACGAGTAGAGAAATGATAAAGTAACCATACTATTTTACATATCCATAATATCTGAGAAGTCTTCCTACTTACCATAGCTGGAGGTTTGGGAAGTAATGGAATGCTTGGTCTTTGAATTTCCGGCATCACTTCTGGTGGGATGTCCTGGACCCCCGGGACAACTCCTGGTGGGAGATTTGGGACGAGGCCAGGAGGAATGGGCCTGAGACCTCTGTTATCCATTTCAACCCAGTCCTCCTTCAACAATCTATCAGAGAGTCCTGGAGAATAAACAGACAGAAATTCATCCCATGTGAATTATTAACAGCAAAAGGCATGATGTTTAATAAAACGTCTACCCCAGCAGCTAATATAAACGGGCAGAGGTTGTACCAATCATCCACCTTTTGTGCTTTCACCTTTCATATCCTGTGAAATGTCATTAAAGGGGCTGTATGAAGTACCTCTCCACTGCTCTGTCAGGCTGGGATAGGAAAGAATCCCGCAGATGAACAGGAAGGCCATCAGGAAAAGAATCAGGCTGCGCTGAAGCCGAGAGAGCTGCTTCCATTTCTGCCAAAACAAACACAAACAATTCAAGGACAATTGGAGGAAAGTGCAGCAATTTTACATTTGATGGCTTGATGTGGCAATCACAATGACTGCCAAATATAGTGCTATAAAAATAAAGCAACATGGAAACAACAGTATGATTTTTCCCTCACTCAAAAGAAATTTTCTCTCAGTACAGACCTCTTTATAATTTAATCAACCTAATTAACTCAATCGACATGAATCTCAGATAATGGAAGACATTAAAGGGATAGCTCACTCAAAAAATTCATTAATTTCCTTAAACCTGCATCATTTTCTTTCTTCTTGTGAAAAAAATTATATACACTACCATTCAAAAGTTTTTGAACAGTAAGCTTTTTATGTTTTTTAAAGAAGTCTCTTATGCGCACCAAGGCTGCATTTATTTGATCAATAATACAGTAAAAACAGTAGTATTTTGTAATGTAATTTATGATATCAAATCAGAATTTTCAGTTGACATTACTTCAGTTTTGAGTGTCACATGATTCTTCAGAAATCATTCTAACATGCTGATTTGATGCTAAAGTAACATTTCATATTATTACCAATGTTGTCCATAGCTCTGTGTGAGGAATAGACCGAGTTAAAATTTGTTAACAATTCGCGCTCTCGATTTTCTATTTTAGTTCAACTCACTGTGCTTTGTTTGCATTTTTTAGTGTTTGTATGTCTTTTTTTTTAAGCTTAAATGCCATTGAACTGGTGTTGCATGAACAAGATTCTCCTTCTGGGTTCCCAAGAAAAAAAAAATAACAGCATGTGGTTCAGATAGACATGACAGTGACTACTTAATAGCATTACAGAGTTTTCATTTTTGAGCTGTCTGTTCCTTTAAGCTACGTTTTTAAATTAAAAGGTTAGTTTGTTCAAGCAAAACAAGTGTGTTTCAGCTAAGCAGGGAGTGCATGTCTGCTTTTTGGAGATAATTAAGTATAAACAAATTAGTAGATTAAATAAAAAAGGGTAAAAAACAAGGGCTTTGACACCTCTGGTTTGGCTAGGACTAAACATGACAACTACAGTGCCAGCATTTTGTTCTCAGAATATTAAATAGATGTCAAGACGTCTCGCAGATGGGAAAATGGCACTCATTTACACAAACAAATAAAGAGGCAGAAGCCATCAGCCTTCGAACATCATCGTTAATCAATGAAAAATACATAATGGTCCATATTTCTGTCCTGCAAAACAAGGTTTATATGGCATTTTAAGAAGAAAATACCCAGCCACTAACCCTCCAGCAGGACTGTCTACGGTGCTTGCCGTTGCTGTAGCTGCGGCTGTGTTGGTCTCCCAGCGTCAGAGAGACAAAGTCCTTTCTCTGTGGCGAGTACATCTCTAACACAGCCACCACTCAAAGACACTGGATCAAATAGGTGAGAAAGGGGGAAAAAAAGACAAGAATGACACAGATATCAAGTGATTTTTCCCACAAAGCACTATTCGTAACATGAGCTGAGCACATGAAGGTCTATTGCTCCAGCGTCGCTGATATTTGCAGGTCCCGGAGGAGAATCAAGGTGTAAAATACAGATCTGTTCACAAGATTAATTACCACCGGACTAAATCTGGAGTAAACCGAGGCAGGGGGCGGCACACTGGCATCCATCTGATCTGAGAACACCATGGGACAGTGCCGTTCACCGCATTGTCCCAGGGCTATGAGAACCATGTAAGAGGGGATTAGGAACATTAGCCTAAGTGCATCTGGTTTCTATCATACCAACCTGTGCTTATTGGATGGGATAAATTTAAAGACACTGGCCTGCCAAGATGACACACATATGCTGCTTATACAGGAGAAAGTTGTATGCTGGTTGTCCCAAATGCAAATTACAAGTAAAATCATCTGAGTGTGTAATTTAAGTGTGCAATGAACTACACGATCTGTTTTTGAGACAAGGTTCCCACACCTTCAAACCATTTGCATGACCTTTCCTGCTGTTTTTGATTACGGGATGTGGATATTTCTTTTTTAAAAAAGAATTCAAGATTTAAGATTGATTTGCTAATGAATCACTCCAGATGATCTGTGAACCAGTCCACTGATTCACTAAAAAGAATCAACTCAAAAGAGCCCATGAATCACACATTAGCCGACATGGCTTTCCAGCAAGTTTTATACTACACAAGAATAATTTCTATACAAAGAAAACTTCGGATTCTGTGGGTCATGTTGGGTCAAATAACTCTTTTAAATGATCGTCCAACTTTATTCAGCCATTTTTAATTTTCTGAAACAACATTTACATTGACCTTGATATTTATTACATCTTTTGAACCTTGGCCTAAAATCATGGGTCAGCCATATTGGCTGTCAGCCATTTTGAATTTTGTCGTAAAATGTAATTTTGTCAAAACAATCGGCAGCATGTCCTGAGGTAACGGAAAAGTTTGGGCCATACACAATACACTGATACCCATTTTTTAAAGGGGTCAAAAAAAAAATATGATGCTATTTCAAGTTTTGCTTTCTCTTTGGAGTGTTACAAGCTGAGTGTGCATAGATAAGATCCCTGAATTTGCAGACTAAAGTCTCAAAACCAAAGAGATATTCTTTATCAAAGTTAAGACTCTGCCACGCCCCCCTAAAACGGCTCGTTCTAACACGCCCCCACACATCTACGTCGCTATGTGGAAATATTAGCATAATGCCGCCCAAATGTGCACGCAAAGAAAGAAGGCGTGGTTTCAGTAACCGCAGTTAGTGTTGAAGCAGCCATGTCAGGGAGAAGCTGTGTGTTTCTAGGCTAAAGCAAAAGCACTTTATTTGTCCTTCCGAAAGTAGATGCTTTTAGGAATCTTTAAGATTACTTACACCAGAACAGCAATGAATTTTATGGACGACCGTTTCGTGCACCTAGGAGAGGAGGTAATTCTGACTTTGCTATGACAATCTGGCGCTTCTGAATCAGCTACTGTTTTGTTATTAGTTTAAGTATTTGCTATTGACTGTTCAAATGCAGAGTTTTGCGCATCGTGTGTGTGGGCGCGCTCGTGTGTGTGAGAGAGAGAGAGAGAGAGCGCGAGAGAGAGAGAGAGAGAGCGCAAGAGAGAGAGAGAGCGAGAACGAGAGAACGAGAGAAAGCGAGAGAGAGAGAGTGAGAGAGAGCGTCATGGCCTAGAGGACCTACAATACTGTACAGTTTTGAAAAATAATGTGTTTTTTGAACTTTAAAGCTGTCAACATATTCTGTTTACACCAAATACACAAAATAATGATCTTTAAAAAGCATCATATGACCCTTTTAATTAAACACATGTCTTCATGTCATTTCCATTTTGTGACAGCGCCCACATGGGTCAAAAGTTATAAGCTTTTTTATAGGAAATAATTTTAGTTATGGCTTCGAATATTTATTATTATTATTATTACAATTATCATCAGGGATTGAAAGTTACTTTAGAAAATACTATAAAACAGTAATTTAACTTTATATTTAATATACTTTAATATATATGCAAAGTCTGCATTACTCCAGTCTTTCAGTGTCCCATGCTCCTTCAAAATCATCTAATATGCGGATTTATATCAATACTGAACGTTTTGCCTGCTTTAATATATATACATATTCTAATATATATATATATATATATATATATATATGTCCCTAGAGACTTTTTCAGGAGTCGTTGATGAATAAAAGTACCCCTCCTTTATTCAAAATATAAATCTTTGTAATAATAGACACTATGTTTTGAAGACCTGAAGACTGGAGTAATGGCTGATGCAAATTCAGCTTTGCATCACAGGAATAATTTATATTTTAAAATATATTAAAATAGCAAAGTTATTTTAATTGTAATATTATTTTACAATATTACGGTTTTTATTGTATTTCTTGATCAAATAAATGCAGCCTTGATGAGGCAAAAGAGACTTCTTTCAAATACATTACACATCTACTGATCCCACACTTTTGACCGTCAGTGTATAATATATTATTATATTATCACACACACATACTACATCATACATACATCACACAGTATATAGATATATATATATATATATATATATATATAGCAAACACATTACACTACAGTATCTGGTGCGGCCCAGTACTTGCATTTTATTTTACATGGACAGATTTCTCATTTTACACAGCTATGCAGCAGATGTTTTGGCAATACAAATGTAATGTTTGGCATACCAATACAGCACAGTAAAATGAAACAAAAAGAAAGAGAACAATGCATTCATTCCATATTAACTGCTTAACCCATCTGCTCAGGTAAGGGAGTAACTGGCCTCCAAACGCATCCTCGTTTTACCTTTCTCTGGACAACTTGCTGCTCCTGGTTAGGAGGATCTATATGCATGAAGAGGAGGAGGTCACAGCCAATGCATCCCATCCACTGCGCGTGTAGTAATAGTGTACACTCAGTGTGTAGGTGACAGCAGGAGTGGCTATCAGATCTCTATCTCTCCTCCATCACGCTGCTCTCCTACAAACCCAGTGTTCCTCCCACAAAACGCTCATTTAGGCTGATATGCAGTCTGTTCATAATATGTCAATCTGTAGAAAAATAAGCATGAACGCTGTTACTAGTCAAACAGCTGTGTGCTATGGCAAATGTTTATGTGTCGGCTCCTTACTATATCACGTGATCCTCACGTTCTCGCGTCATTCGTTCGGACTCCGCCCTCTTTTATTAACACGTTCATAACCTTATAAGTTATAACCGATTTTCACTTCAACAATGTCAGTAAACATGATCATATTAATGATAGCGTGGTTTACCATCTTATTTTTTTAATATATGTTCTGATAATGCTTGATTATTAATGAAATTGCAAAAACGTCACCACAAATAAAACAGACCTACATTTGGAAATTGAGTGTCCCATGCAGAATTGTGTTATATGCAACCAAATAAAAAAATGGCAATACTATATTTAATGTTAAATAGCATAAATTAAGTATTTGAATACACTTAAATATAATAATTGACTTAGTGTATAAATATGGAACTAAAATAAATAATAAATAAAATAAACAAAATGCACCCATCCAATCCATCCTGGATCCTATTTAGTGTACGTACATCATTATATATTCATATTACAAATTAAGCATTTTACTTATGCTTAAAAATGGTTGTCCTCAAGCTTACTGCACATAGATAATGTATCATAATACAATATAGCATATAGTGTATATGTAAATAAACTCATATACAGTCATTATAAATTAAAAATATACCGTATAAAAGTACATTTGACAATACAAGATCATACATAAATTATATAAATAATAACAATAAAAAAATAATAAAAAATACTTATATAAAAGTTAGGTGATTGTGAAAATAAAGAAACACTTTAGTGATCTCTGTTATCTGGGACTGATGACACACCTCCCTCATGATGTTCAGGCAATAAAATATGATGATGTCCTTATAGACACTCAAAAGTCTGGCACCTTCCATTTCATTCCCAATGACCAGATCTGAACTTTTGAAATCTTTCATGGCAGGCTTAGGCATGCAGTGTACAGTAGATTTCCCACTTCGTCCCATTCCACACAGACTACAGGACACGAATGACTGCATTCAGAAAACAAATACAGGCAAAGGGTGGCACTTCTATTCTAGTGAATTGTACCTGCTCATGGATACTTCTGAGATACACCTGGGTTGCAGTTTCGCTCATTAGCATGTTTTGCTGTTTGAACATGAAAAACACAACTCCACAAAGCAGTTTTTAAGAAATGTTCGTGTTTCACACAATGATACAAAATTGTCCAACACGACTGAAATGATACATCATGCACTTTTTATAGCTGATGCTCAAACAGATGACCAGCATGTGATTTCGATGTCACCACAAATACATAGAAAACACAATATACAGTACAAAATGTTTTAGAACAAAAAGTTTTCCAAAACAAAGCACCTGTGCCTAAATTCAATGTGATTTAAAATGATAATGATGAACGACACTTGTATTTGGCTTTGTTTGATTAATCTCAACATATTAACCTATTTTACCTATATCATTTGTGTATTTTTTTATATTTATGTCATATTTGTAAGTGCTCCCTGAGACCTACATACAGTAAATGTGAACTGAAGGACACTTGTCTCTATGACTTTATGCATGTGTACTGACTTTCAGTCTCATATCCATAATGCAGATCACTGCTTGCACATTTATTAACCAGCTTTGCTGCAGTTTGTATTATTCTTCTCTTTTTGAAACAACTTTTACTATGAATTGTAAATATTAGCACCCATAAATCATCTAACATACATATTTAGGTAACATGACCATTTCTGAAACCAAATCATGACATGAACAGAGAAAACAGAAAGGTAGCACAGACTTCCTGATATCCAAACCTCATGGGAAGGTTAGCTGTGTCCTCACTGGGACGCTTTGTTTCTATCAGTCCTACAATTCAAGTTAGACACTTAAAAGAGAGGGGAAAAAGTGTCATTCATACACTCACCTAAATAACGCATAATAACCAGTTAATCCATGATAACCATTTGTACATGATTAAATAGTAAACAGCTGAAACTTAAACCATGCAACCACATAGTGGTCACGTCAGAACCCTGTCATTACACTTGATACGATCCAAGCTTCTTCTACAATGTTATTACAAGTCCAGCTAGTGATTAAAAAACATTGCTAAAACAAATACAATTATTATAAAAATAGTACATTAATTACAAAGCCAAAAGTCCCTGTAAACAAAAAAGGATATTGGCCATTTGTCTGGAAGCACAGGGATAGACAGGACTCTGTTTAGCGTATTTCCTTACCACGAGCTGTAGATGCTGCATGTGTCTTCAGAGTGTCCTTTTTTCTTCTTTTTGGTGTTTGTATTTAAGGTTAAATGCACAGGATGTAGCGTTATCATTCAGGGTGTCTCTAGCTGAAGCACACAGGGCCGATGGTGAAGCCAAACTCGTGGCTGCTGTTGCCCAACATTCCTATATCACGTAAAGGAAGCAGGTCCATGTCTTCAAACTGAAACATGGACTCACGCGGTCCGGGATCCACTTCCTTTGCAGACTGGTTCAACAAATACAAACGGAAATGGTTTTAAAATGATTGTTAAAGGTAAAGCACAATTGTTTGAAACATTGCTAATGTTTTGATGCAGTAAATTCCAGCTTTGCCATCACATAATAATTACAGTTTTTAAATACTTGCAAATAGAAAAACAGTCTATTTTTTTAATTGTATACTATTTCACATATTCACCTGTTTTACTGTATGTGTGAATCAAAAAGTGCAGTCCTTGGTGACCAAAGACTTCTTGTCAACTGACCCCAACTTTTGAACAGTAGTGTAATGAATTCACAATAAATGTGCTCACCACAGCAATGAATGAACCATATACAAACGATTCACCTTCAAAAATGTGATAAAAATTACACATTTTTATTACTAGTGCTGTTAGAATCCACATACCACACAATCCTGCAGTTCTCCTAAATAGCTCTGCTTTATGGCGTCTGTGAGGAACTGGACCTGTCGCTGTGTCTGGCCCAGTCGGTGTCCAGGGTAACAGGAGTACGTCACTCTCTGTTCTGCTCTGTTGCTCTGGAGCCGTAGAAACCGCAGCTGAACCACACTGAGGGCTGGATACTCAAACTGACCAAAGACAGACAGATGGGTTTTGATGGCAATATTGAAGGACGGACAGTTTACTGTGTGCAACATCAGGGCTTGAAACGGAACATAAACGATGAGACAAGACTTTTATAATCTAACAACACATCAGAACATCCCAACCGCTGGGTCAAAACAACCCAATAGCTGGGTTTGTCCCTTTTTATCCCAGCGCTGGGTTATATTTAACCCAGCATTTTATAGAGTGCATTATTAGCAGCAATTAACCTGGACAATCAATTAAATATGTTAAAGCATTAAAGGGACAGTTCAGCAAAATGTAAAAAATTCCATTATCATTTTGTTTGTTTGTTTGTTTTCCATACAACAAAAAATAGCTAGTATTTAGCTAGTAAATGGCTAGTAAATGGCGCTGTTAATGTCCAAAAAACACAAAAAAGAACCACAAAAGTAAAAAATCAACTTCTAAATTGTATACATCAGTTTATAAATCCCAAAAAAAATTTTTGCTCACATGTGACTCAGATCTGTTTTTCTTATGACAGTGTGAATAGCACAAACCACATGTAATCTGATCTTTTCAATTCCGATTTGTGTCACTTCCATATGTGTTACTAAATCCGATACAGGTCAGATGTTTTGCAATGCGACCGCAGTGTGAACAGTCATATCGGAATTCATGTGACTTATACGTCACTTACATTCGTCACGATTGTGCGCTCATGGGAGTCACTTCAAAGATTTTACAAACCCAAAGCTATCAAGACAGTTGCGAAAGGTAGAAAGTGGAAGTACAGAGATGAGTCGAACATAATCTCGTACATAAAAGTTTCAAAACTTGCTTTTTTTGTCGTCACATCCTTGTCTTTAATTGCCTTTTCATTTGCCTGTGCATAATTTCGCTGGCTTCTGCGGCAGATCACACTATAAATAAATGCCAATCGCTTACTTTAGGTCCTCTGTGTTTACTTGAGCAAGAGTTTGTTGTGAAACCCTGGCAACCCGTTCGTAATTGTTCATTGCGCATATGGACAATTCAGACCATGATCTGTTCCACACTGGAAATCGCTATTGGCCACATTTAAAAAACAACAATTTACCAGCTATACAAAAAAAAAAATCTGATCCTATCAAAATCGGAATTTAGGACTACAGCTCGCAGTGTGAACGTACCAAAATCTACAAATCCTTAATTTTTAATTATTAGGTAACTATGCCCACAGTCAGAGATGGGCCTATCTTTGTTCAATAGCACAAACTTTGATCCGAATGAACAGAAAATTTCCAACAACAAAGTAATACTTCTTTAAAACCTCCCTGCAGTGAACTGAACCAGTAGAACTTGGCGTTATTTTCCCCGGAGTCATTCAGCCAAGTTGCTTATGGGAGCACGGAAATTGGAAGAGCGAAAAAGACTTTTACAATATTAAAAAGTACAATATTATGCTTTGGATTGTTGTGAAGTAAAAGTTTTCTATAGAAAAACACAATGTACAGACACTTGAAAAGTACTTTTAAAGCAGAGTAAAAATACTTCACTACTGTCCACCTCTGAGGTATTAACTAGAACATTACGTGTGCATCTCTGGGGTGAAGGCAGGTCTCTGCTCCTGACTCTGAGAAGTTACAGTAGGCCAAAAGAGCATCTAAAGGACTGCCTTGGTTTGGGTCAATGTAGTAGAATCCTGCAAAAGTTACAAAAGTCATTATTTACCAGATTATTTGGTCCAAAACACAACAGTTCAAATATATTTATAGTGCACACACACCGACCTCACACACGCACACACACACACACACTTCTTTAGTTATTTTAGTCAAGCAGCTGTATTAAAGGGATAGTTCACCTTCAGTTGCTGGCCCCAATTGACTGAAGGTGAACTATCTCTTTAACTATCCTTTGGAAATGCAAAAAAATTAAAATAATAATAATAAAAAATCTAATTTACACCTTAGTGCTGTTCACCTTAGATTTTATGGCCTGGGACAGATTTTAATACCAGGTTTAAATGGGGTCAATGTAACGAAGTGTATGTGTTTCAAAAGCTTTTAAAACTCCATAAGCACAATCACCTTTTTAGAGAAAAAAATAACCATAATGCAAAGATTTCTCAATGACAGCACAAAGGGAAACAAAAACAAACAGATAAATGACTTTGAAAAATAGAAAAGTTGAAAGATAGGACTCTGACCGCTGGTGTAGTTGGGATGGCACAGCCACAGCTCCAGACAGGTAGATGCTGGGTGCTGCTTGCTGCCATCCGGAGGGTCCACCAGCAGCCGGAGGTCATGGTACAGAGAGTCCAACAGTGTCTGAATCAGAGGGTAATTGGGTTTGTCTGAACTGTACATCAGGTCCTATTGGAGAATAAAACGTAGTACAAATTGATTTGCTTTTTTGTGATCTACATTTTAGTGAGGGTCCAAGAATAAGAAAGTTAGATTTGGTGATGCTCTGCCACTGCAGTTTGCTGAATAGCACATATTTTAGTTCTGCTATGATATCAATGCACAAAATGTTGACTCCATTCAAATTTATTCAGTGTGACCATAATCATGGGATGTTTGGTATTTAATGATCAGCACAGCAAATCAGAGTAAAAGGGCCACTAAGAAGAAAGAAAAAAAACTTGCCTTGATCTGGGTCAGGGTCAGGTTCACAGAAACGCCAGCAGGCCCTGGAGGCCCCGGTGGACCCTAAAATAAGAAATGAAATTAATAAATAAAGAAATTAGTTGTCATATTGTTACAAAAAAATGTAAAGGTGCCAACTTACTGCCAAGCCCCTCCTTCCAGGAGGTCCAGGATTCCCCTGAAATCCCTTAGGTCCCTAGGATTAAAGTGAAAACGAGATATTTAATAACTAATCTTAATTTATGTTACTGTGAATATAAAATGATTTTATGTATTTTTATTTTGATTGAGCTGCAACATTTCCTTTTAACCTGATTAAAGAAAGCTTTGAAAATTACATTTCATACCTTGTCTCCAAACAAGCCCTGCAGGGTGGAAGAGATAAAAGAGAAAGAAATTATAAATGATCTTCATGCTCTTTCCAAAAAAAACAGGCTGTGGTTGCGATAAGGCACTCCACTGTCCTTGCTTTTGTCATTAACAATGAATTAACAATGGTTTCATATCTTGAAAAGACAGAGGACATGTAAATGCATCTGCAGCAGATGTGTTAACGCAAATTGGGCTACGGTGTAATAGGTACAGCTTGCTATTAGTTTAAATGCTGAAACCTTAAAAAAAAAGACATATTCACCGGTAGTCCAGGTATTCCAGGTGCCCCTCTAGGCCCAGCAGGACCAATATTTCCCTTAAGGAAAAGTACACACATTTTATATTTAATTATTCATAAGATGATTTTAACCAGAGCAAGTGAAGGAAAAGAAGATTAATCATAAAGATTCATCAATATTGACAGTGCTGCAAAATATATATATACGTATATGTACAATATATATAAAACAGTCACCTAAAACGAAAAAGAATGAGTTTTAATATTTGTATTATTTATTATTATTATATTATTATTATTATTATTATACTATCATAAGCATCATCTTACAATATCTATGGTGAAGGCAATAAGCAAAAGAATATCTGTTCAATTAGATATTTTGACCTTACCTGATCCCCCTTTGATCCTGGTGGTCCAGGAGGACCAAGAGGCCCCATACTCCCCTTTCCCTAAAAAGAACAAATAAATACTCGTCTAAGAGAACTGAATAGGCTACACTGCAGACTCTTAGGATGTGCTTGATATACATTATACCTTCAAGCCATCTTTCCCTGGTGGACCAAGTGGTCCTTGATCTCCTTTCTCACCCTGTTATGGACAAGTTAAGGTATCAATATTAATACTGTATTTCTTAGGTATCTGCATAAAAGGAATCCTGTCTGAGTAAAACTTTAAAAGCACCTCTGCTCCTTTGACACCTTGCTCCCCAGGCTCTCCTCTCAGCCCTTGGATTCCCTGTCAAGCATAGAACAAAGGTTTAATCAATGCATGATTATGATTTCAAACTGTGTTAATAGTTTCCCATTTTATTAATTCCCACAATGTTATTTAATTCAAAATATGTGATTACTTTGATATTTATTGTTCTGACCAGGCATATCAAGCGTATCAAGCTTACCATACTTCCTCCCCATCCAGGAAGTCCTTTCTCTCCTACATCTCCCCTCTCTCCCTATTGGACAAGGAGAAGCCAATAAGGTAATCCATAATACTGTATGTTCAATTCAAGCCATGAAATTAAAAAATTAAACTCATCATGTATTTAAATGCCATGTTGTCATCGTTGACCTCATCTCTGAACTCTGACCTTTTCTCCTCTTGGTCCTCTGGTCCCCCTCAACCCTGCCTTGCCTCTTTTACCCTTTAGGTATAAACCACCAACAAAAAAAATCAATTTATCAATCATAATCACCACCATCTTCCAAATGTTTGTCCAGAATTATGACATGCATGAGTCTAAAATAAGCTTTCATGACACAATATTGTCGCTAAACTTCTTTGATGTTAACTTAGAGATTTGGAAACATTTAATAGTCAAAGAGGGTACTAAAAGGGCATATCTCATCTTACCCTCCGTCCAATGTGACCCATTTTTCCAGGTGCTCCATCCTTGCCTTGATCTCCCTAAAAATGCATCAAGAAGCAAATTCAAATTTAAAATGAAACTTCAGATAAGAGTCCTAGAAAATCTGTATTCTCAAACACAGTTCTCATATCTGACAGCAAGGACAAAGGCATAGAGGAAGAACTTTTATTTTAGATAGCAGACAAGGATTAAGACAGAAAAAAGAACATGGTGACCTTACCTTCTCTCCTTTCATGCCTTCTCTTCCTTCAGGTCCTGGGTTACCCATGCGGCCCTGCAACAATCAAAACTCATTAAGGGCCCTGATGATTCAGCAGAGTTGAAACAAAAGTAGAATTAAGATAAGGTACATCTATTTGTTGTGCTTTGTTGTAAATATTTTATCTCACTGGGCACTGACCTGAGCTCCTGGCAGACCTGGTGAGCCTTGTACCCCTGCCTCACCTTGTAGACCCTAACAGAGTAGATTTGAATTGATATAATTGGGTTATTCAATCACATGTACTATATTTATATACACAGACAAGCCCAAAACGCCACACCATCTTCTTGAACAAATGCAATATTCTGGGTTTTAATGGTCTGTACCTCTAAACCAGGCAGTCCCGGTGGTCCTTGAATGCCTTGAAGGCCGTCTGGCCCCTAAAGAAAAGAAATGCCTTCAATTTGAACATGTAGTGGATTTACAGGCAATTTAAGGAAGCAATCAAGAGTTTCCATCTTAGTGGAGTTCATTACAAACTCACCTCCAGCCCTAGTTCTCCTTTATCTCCTGAGTCTCCTTTCTCCCCTTGTTAAAGATTGACGGTTTTTGGTACACATTATCTTTAATGTGTCTAGTATTAATATATGAATTCAGTTATTCGGTTTTGTTGAGTGTGGACAAAGAATGAGTAAACATGTTGGCAAAAAGTGACCGGTGGGATAACTATTTTAGTTTTTTGTCTTAGTATACCTATTCAGTGTTTTGTGTATAATAGCAACCATAGAATGTGATGAAACAGTTTCAAATGGGTTAATAACTGGGCTGAGATATATAAGAATTGTGATGACAGCAGAAATAATTAAATTTCAGTATACACATTATCCCACCGGTCACTCACAACCACTTTTCCATACAACTTAAAAAATAATTATTTCAGGGTTACTAATGACATAATTTGATATTTTCATGTCTGCGAAAAATTTGGGATTAAAATTCCACAATGTCCCGTCTAATCTTAACTGCTCTTCCATAGTAACGAGGTAACTTAATCGTTCCCACATTTTCAGGCCCTCACTGCAGAACATAAGATCCAGTGGGCGTGGTTGGATTCACATCTAGGGGGTGGAGATGGGTGGTTTTAGGGATCAGGGGGTGGAGACGGGTAGGTTTAGGAATATGTATGATGGGAGGAGTTGGATCTGGATCAACCACGCCCCCTGGTTCCTGAAGTGAGGATCAAACCCCACCCATCTAGGTGTAATGACTGTCAATTTTAGTCTCTCATTGGCCATCTGTAATGTGTAATTTATAGCTGGACCACCAATCACAGAGCCAATCACACACACAACACCTTCATTTAACCCTTCACATACCAACACAATCTCAACAGCCAGATTTAAAGGGTTTATTTCATATTTTATTCAGTGTTCACTTGTAAAATAAAAAAAGACACAAATGACTTTTTTTTGTCACTTTAAGTGAATGTTTACTTCTTTTTTTTTTTTTTAAGAGCAAAAAGAAATCCCGCACACTATCTACACTTGCAAATGTATCAAAATAGAAATGTATTCACTGACAAGGTCCCATGACCTTCACCAGACTATTTTTTTTAGAAAATATTATTTTTACAATAGGTAGGTCCATGTGATATTTCATTTTTTCTTTTTTTAATAAATCTGCAAAATGTCAACAATTCTGTTTTTTTCTGTCAATATGAGGTGCTGTGTGTACATTAATGAGGAAAAATATCTGAAAATGAAAATGATTTTAGGAAATTGCTGCAATATAACAAAGCGTGAAAAATTTAAGGGGGTCTGATACTTTCCGTACCCACTGTATATATACCCA